>LOJH01008376.1:3089-15744 GCA_001685095.1 Ellobius talpinus
GACCTTTGGAAGAGCAGGCAATGCTCATAACCTCTGAGCCATCTCTCCAGCCCACCATCTGTTCTTTTATAAGACGAGGCAAATATGGGGAAATTGCATTTTCTCATTATCTTGACCTGAATTTGTTTCTTGCCCTTCACTGCCAGATGCAGAGATATCCTAATTTTAGATTATTGAATACTCTTATATAGTCTTATAAAGTCTTTATAAAGTGTCCCAGCACACTGTGGAGTAGGTTAGAAGGAAGCTTTTAGGAGTTGGCTCTCCTTCCACTGTGGATCCTAGGGATTGATTGAGCTCAGGTCACACATTCCCTTCTGAGCCATCTTGCTAGCCATCATGTAATCTTTCATGAGAGAGAGCGAGGGAGAGAATGTATGTGTATGTGCACTTGTGTGCCTGTGCATATCCAGGCGCTTATGTGTACAAGCTAAAAGACAGCTTCAGGTGTTGTTCAGATGCCCTCCACCTTGTGTTTTCAAAACAAGGTCTGTCATTGGCCTGGATCTCATCAAGGAGCCTAGACTGGCTGGCCAACCAGTGAGCCCCCAGGACCCTGCCTGTCTCCACCTTTCATACACTAGGATCCCAAGGACTGCCCTCTACACCCAGCTTGTTTTATATAGGTTCTGAAGCTTGGCGTCACGGTTTAGTTTTGTGCTTTTAAGACAAGAACTTTTTGCACTGAGCCATGTCCCCAGGCCTCTCCTATTGGTTTTTAAAGTGGCAGTTTTATTTGTACTACAGTTTGATTCTTTGTTGTCCTCTAACCTGATTTGCAACAGGTGAGCTAAAACTTTTTATCTTCCTTGTTTTTCTAGGCAACTGAAGTAGAGACATATTTGGAAAATCTCAAGGAAAAAAAAGGCTTGTCTGGGAGATACCAAACATCATCAAAATTATTTCAGAACTGTAGTGAACTCTATAAAGCCCAGGTAACCTCTGACAGTGGTTGGAAGAAAACAGATGAGGTGAAAAAAGTAATGTCTGAATTTCTCCTTTGGCCATTGTTTATATGGTAGATCGTTCCTCTAGAAGAGATCTTAATCGTGTTAAGAAGATCACTGTGATCTGTGTTATCAGCAGATTCTTGTGAAAGTTACGTTGCTGTATTTCTTAATGTTGGATTGGGTAGCTTCGAGTTCATTCATGCTGTGCAGTTATCACTGTCCGTTGTCACTGTCATCCTGCTAACCTGAACTCGGTACTCACTCAGGAGTCAGTCATCTCCTCTTGCTCCTCATTATCTACTATTCTGCTTCGTCCCTATGAATGTGACAATCCTGGATACTTCATAGAGGCATTTGAGTTTTTGATCTTTTTGATATGGACTTTGTGTTTTCTAGGATCTTCTGTGTTATAGCATGATAATTAAATTGTGAGTTTTGTCTTAGTTTAGACTTTATGGAGTAAGTAGGCAAAGAGAAGTTTTAAAATGGTTCAAAATTGATGGCAAACAGAAGAAACTGTGACATTGAGTAATTTATTATCTTTTGTTCTTTAAATTCATTCCTTCAACTGGATGGGTTGGTTGGATTTGATTGTAAAAAGCTACTTGCTGCATCCTGTTACTCTCAGGTCTGCTGTTGTCTTTCCAGAGTCATAGGGTACACTGTCTTCCAGTCTATTGTAAACATTGAATTGTACAATTCAATTACCAAGGAAGGAAAATACCTCAACTACTGACGATTTTAAGCTTCGTTTTGTTGATTTGAATGAGAGGGATTCTGCTGACCTTCTCTGCTCCACACACATGGCTTCTGTCTCCGGCTTTGGCATTCCGGGTTACCTTCCGCGTGGAAAGACTAGGGCCAGTTGGGGGTCATGTTATGCTTAGCAGGGCTTTCTTGTTTGTAATTAATTGTAAGTTTTGTTGTCTGTTGATGCTGTTAATATTTATTTTTACTGTATTATATGTTTTTCATTAACCATTTCTAGGTATTTTGAACTTTTACTAAAAAATATTTAATTTTTTTATAGAGCTTTTCTGGGGATCTTATGCATCGACTCCCTCTTTTAGGAGAAAAACAGGAGGTAATTATTTTTCCTTACATATTTTTGAGAACAATGTAAAAACTGTGAAGTAATTTTCTGTCTTTTTTTAAATTGAAGGCTAAGGAGAATGGAACAAATCTTACCTTTACAGGGGACAAAACTGTAAGTATTTGGGCATTTGAGGCATTAGCATGTATTTTTGATGTTCAGATAGTTTTCTTTTGGTGTTGTAACATTTAAGATGGAAATCAAGACCAGAAACTGCACACCAAAATGGTGGTAATGGTTGTTTCTAGATTATACTATGAATGGTCTTTATTCTTTGTATTTTCTAGATTTTTTTTGCATTTATTGATTCTCTGTGAATTCTACATCCTGCATCATGACCTATTATTTATAATATAATATTATACCTATTCTTTATATATAGGTATATACCTAATAATATACCTATTCTTTCATATTCACTTTCTACCCTTGTAACTCCCCCCCAATAAAATAAAATAAAGTAAAAACCAACAAAAGTCAAGTGGTGGTGATACACACCTTTAATCACAGTACTTGGGAGGGGTGGCAGGTGGGTCTCTGTGAGTTTGAGGCCAGCCTGGTCTACAGAGTGAGTTCAGGACAACCAGGAGTACTTCACAGAGAAAACAAACAAACACCCCCCAAAAAAACCAAGCAAACAAAAGCAGAACATGGAAGCTGCAGTGTGACACAGTGGGTCACAGTGTACCCTTCAGTCCACACATCTTTTAAGCGTTCACTGCAATGAGCCACTGGTCTGTTCAAGGCTTCTACACTCTCAGTACTTGGCCCTCACTGAGCCTCCGCTTGGCTATCCTGTTGTTGCTTTGTGTAATGGAGATCCTGCAACTTTGGATCTGCAGGTTTGGCTCCTTCACATGCTCCAGCAGTTCATATATGAGGTGGATTTGGGGTGGGACAACTTAGAGCCCTAGTTCTGGGGCCTGGATGGTAGGTGGGTTAGTTCCCTCATTGCCACCCAGGGCGAGCTCTCCAGCACTGCCCAAGCTAACTCGCCCACTGCAGCAGGCAGCAAGGAGTGGGGCCATTTCTCCTGCTCTCACAGTCTCAGGGCCAGCTCACCTGTACCCACACCTCCAGGCTCAGCTCTACTGTTTTGCCCAGACGAGGTACAGGTCTCACTCTCTTGAGTGCTGCAGTTGGTGAGGTGCAGGGCCATCTCTCCCACCTGAGATTTTCTTTTTTCTTTTTTTAAACAGCATAACCTGTATCACTTTGGGAATCCTTCCCCTCTGCCAATAAATATTTGTAAACAAGAAGAAACTAGTTCAAAGAAATTTAAACTCAGTCTGAAATTAATTGGAAGAAACTTTAGAAAATTGAAGTAAAACCAAAAACTAGTTACACTTTTTATAATACAGTTGTATGAGGCTCATCTATAACTATTTCCTGGGGTCAGAAGAGATTACTCTGTAATTAAGAGCAACACTGCCCTTCCAGAGGCCCCAAGTTATTTTTGGTTCCCTGTACCTGGATGAGCTGGCTCACAACCACCTGTAACTCTAGCCCCAGTTACTCCTTTCTGACCTCTGCTAGCCTCTACTGGTAATTGCACACACTTGGCCGACAGACCCATAAGATTTTTCAAAAAAGAAATATATAATTTCCTTAAAAACATTTCCAGTTTAAAGTATAGAGAAAATATATAGGTAACCATTTTAAATCATGTTTTTCACAGAACTATTAAAGTTTTAATTTTTATTTTAGGTTTTTATTTATTTTTGGTTTCTTCACTTTACAAAATCTGACTGACTATATAGCCCAAGCAAGCCTCCTAAGTGCTGGGGTTACAAGGCCTGGGCCGCATTCCTGACATATGTTTCTAGTTTTGTGACAGTTTTATTAAGACATACTACATATCACACATTTGTCCTTTAAAGCGTGACATTGGGTGGGCTTTAGTGTGTTGAAAAGTCACACAACCCCCAGCTGCTGGCTTTAGAATTCTTAGCTCTGAAACTGTGTACCCACTGTCAGTTCCACTTCTCCCTTCCCTGAGTCTCTCTGTTCTTAGCACTAAACTTCCATCTCCTGGAGTTTGTCTCTTTGAGGCATTTTGTATGATGGAATCTTATAATACATGATTCTGTGTGTGACTTCTTTCCCAGTTAAACAATTTTGCCTTAACCCTTCTTCCTGCCTGCTTCAAGCACTGAGACTGCCCGGGCTGAGTGGTAGGGGCCTTCTCAGCTCTCTCCTGGGCCTGTGCATAGCCCTGTACATGTGTGTGCTGTCTGGATTTCCAGGAATAGTTGAGAGTTCAGACTCCACACAAAGACCCCCATTCTGCAAATTTTTCCTTTAAGGTTTTGTTCAGCTTCTTGATGCGCATAGCTGTTCATGTCACACCAGGCTGCGACTGTTGTTAGTAACTGCTCTTGAGTTTGTTGACAGTTGTCATAACTCTGAGTAGTTCTGAGTCAGGTCAGAAAGAACCCCTTAGATTAGAGGAGTTTAGTAAATTGCCAGTCATCTCAAGCAAATAATCTTATTAGGGACCTCTAAATCTGTTTTGCCTTTTTTTATGACTGCCATATAGTTGATCATAACTTGAAAAAATTAATTGGACAGGGCATGCTCACATACACCTTAATCCCAACATTCAGAGGCAGGCAGGTCTCTAGAGTTCCAGGGCAGCCTGGTCTACGTAATATTCCCTGTTTATGTTGTGTATCCTGTTGGTTTTGACAGCTATACAATGGCATTCCCACATGATGCTATTATACAGAGTACCTTCAGCTCTAAAATCCCTGTTCTCTGCCTTTCGTCTCTCCATCCTTCCTAAACCCTGACAATCACTGATTGTTTTTTACTGCTTATATGCATTTTCTGGATATCATCTGATTGTAGTCAGATCACTATATAGCTTTTTCAGATGGCTTCTCCATAATACGCATTTGAAGTTCTTTTATATTTTCTGGTGGTTAGATAACTCATTTCTTTTTAGAGCTGAGTATTATTTCATTGTTTGGTTGTATTACTGTTTGGTATCCATTCACCTATTGAAGGACATCTTGATTGCTTTTAAGTTCTAATTATAAACATTTGTATGGGTGTTTTGTGTGGATATAGATCTTCAGTTTATTTAGGTGGATGAAAAGGAGCATACTTGATGATTGTATGGTAAAGGCGTGTTTGGTTTTATAATAATCCTTACGGTTTATTACTTGACTGAAGATATAATGTGTTAGAGACAGAATTATCCATATAGTATATCTTTCTCAGAGCATCTGTGTTTAGATTATGACATGCATCGTTCATGGCCTATTAGATGGGGGAGGGATGTATATGTCATGGTGCACAACTGAAAGTCAGAGGACAGCTCTGTGAAGCTAGGTCTCTCCTCCACTTTTATATGGGCTCTGGGGATCAAAATGAGGCCACTAGGTGTCTGAAGCAGGCTCTTCACTGGTTGAGCCATACTGAAGAAAGAAGTTGCTGCATTGCAATGATAGAATACTATGGTGTTTTGAATCACCCTTGCTTACAAGATCAGGCAGGATAATGGCAACTTCCAGTCCTTGATAAGTTTGTTGGTGCCAGGAATATAAGTCTAGAATTTACTCAAGAATCGTGACTGTGATTTTTGTCTGGACTGACATGTCACTAGTGAATCTAGTTAAGGACTTGCCCTGTATGCTGTCTAACTCGGCATTCCCAAGGCTGAGTGGTGTCCTGGTTGAGTTTGCCAAGTATATTTAGGGTCAAAAGTTCTGGGTTGCAGCATCATAGGGAAAGTGGGCAAGCAAAAGATAAGACCACAAAACCTGGAAAGAACAAGGCTAAAGGGGATAGTGGGAGGAAACGAGCTTTGCAAAGCTCTTGTGTGCTAGAGCAGGACACGTGCTTTGAGGAGACCTTAACTAGCTTTCGTGCCCGCTGCTTACAGTGAAGACTTGCTCCAATCTGAAAGGACTAGGACTGGATCTTTTCTCTTTACCTTTTTATTTAGCTCCTGATGTTTTAGGAAATCCTGTTAAAATAGTAGCCAGCTAATCAGCTACAGAAACACAGACTTGGCGGTGGTTGTAACTCAGTGGTAGAATGCTCACCTGGCGTCTGTGAGGTCCTAGATTCAGCCTCCAGAACTGAAAACAATGAAAGGAAGGAGTCAGGCAGACATATAAACAAACACAGGCACTGGTAGCCACACAGGACAAAGTATATAGAATTTATAAAAATATTTCAGAAAAGCCACTTCAGAACACCCACCCCCTCCAACCTTCCACCAACAGTGAAGGGCCAGGATCTTCTTTCATCCTCAATGTTCTGTTTTCAGTAAACAACTGTGAGTGATGCCAAGAAAGAAAATGGCAAGTTTAAATGGAATTTTTAGAAAGCTTTTGAAGACATTTACACATTAGATGAAGGAAAGACTTTGAACTTTTAAAATGTGCTCAAAAGAATGAAAGGAAAGAATGAACAAAATACAAAGGAAACCAGGAAGAAGCAGATACAAGTTCTAAAAAGAAGTAAGTAGGAATTTCAAAGCTGAGACCCATATAGTAACTTATGGCTGTAAGTGCTGTAAACCAGCACTTAGGAGGCTTAAACAGGATGGGTCCGTTATATTTGAGGCCAGCTTGGGAAACATGGTGGCACTCTGTCACAAAACAACAGAATGGAAGCCAAGAAGCTGAAAAGAGCATTGACTAAAGTGAAAAGGTGAGGAGAGGCTGTCACTGTTGGAGCAGGTAGAAGAATGCTTCCAGAGTGGATCAGTTGGAGTTCCCTGTTGAGAGGTCTAGAGATAGCGAAGAGTGAAAGCAAATGAACAAAGTCTTGAAGACCTCTGCATCCATTGTGTGGATCCATGTACACATAATGGAAGTCTGAAGACAAAAGAGCTATAAAAGAATAAACAGTAGCCAAAGCTTTCTAAATTTAGCATGAATTTCTAGGATTGGGGTGCTCACAAGATTCTAGAAGTGAACAAACAAGGTTTTATGCCTCTAAGTTATAATGTTATTGACAAAAATGAAGTACTAATACGTGCTATAACATAGATAACTTTGAAAACTATGAGAACAGCCAGATGTTAAAAGACAGACACTCATTAATTCATCCCATTGATTAGAAATGTCCACAACAGAAAACTTTGTGAAAGCAGAAAGTAGGTGAGTTGTTCCACGTGATGGTGGGGGAGGGAGAGATGGAGTATTATTGCCTATTGAATAAGGGTCTACTTTTTTGAGAGGTTAGCAACATTGTAGAGCTGGGTATTGTGGCAGGTGTGTAGAGTCCCAGCTACTTAGGAATCTGAAGCAACATAATTACTTAAGCACAGGTTAAAGATCAGCCTGAGAGACCTTGTCTCAAAAAAAGTTTTGGTGTCACATTCCACTGAATTATGTTATTCTCAGTAACATGGTTAAAATTATGACATGTGAAATTTACTTCAATTAATAAAAACAAACAATAGTTAATAACTGCTTATCTGATAGGTTTGTTAAGACTAAACATGTAGCAAATGTTACATCCCTATCAGAGTGTGTGGAATATAAATGCTTCTTTTGCAACATTAAAAATCTGTAACTCTGAAAGCTAAAGATACCACACTTGTCAAATCCTAGACTATGAAAATTAATCAGAACATTTTGAAATTTATAAGAGGTAATTTTAAGATGTAAGAAATTAATAGCCGAGCAGTTTATTACACTAATTGGTTAATGACTAAGTTCAGGAAAGGTTCAGTAATTGTAATAGAACATAGGACGCTTATGACTTTGAAGTTATACATTTCCCAGTATCCTCCTTGAGGAGAGAGACTGGCAGAGATCCAAGTATGGCTTCAGCATGGCTTACAGTTGTTACTGAAATTACTAGTGAATGTAGAGTTGAAGGATGTATCTGCTTTCTTGGACTTGGAATTGTGTCATGGAATCTATTGCATTCTAAGTTTCCTTGGGTTGCAGGACCTTTTGATTACTAGAGGGAAAGCATGATTCCACAGGGGTAAACGTGATTCTACAGGGGTAAACGTGATTCCACAGGGGTAAACGTGATTCCACAGGGGTAAACGTGATTCCACAGGGGTAAGCGTGATTCCACAGGGGTAAGCCATGATTCCATAGTGGTAAGCCATGATTCCATATTGTATCAATGTATAAAATCTGTGGTGTTTCATTAGGTCAGTAATGCTTACCTGGATATCTCTGGGTAAAACCTTTTTCTTTTAAGACTGCAGTAACCAGCTGCAGGTCTAAATAGTGGTACCTCCTTTCACGGTTGAAGAAGAGACCAATGGTTTTCCTCCATGGTAAGCGCCAGTGCTTACTTATTGAGCTAGGGTTTCCTGATATGATTTGTGGAATTTAAAATCAGGTCAGGTTGGAGAGGTCTCAGCAAGACTAAAGCTGAGACAGGTTTATTGCAGCAATCAGACTTTTTTTATACCTTTATCAGAAACAGAATATAATGGTGGTTGCCAGGAAGAATACATTGCCAGGATACAATGATGTTTGCAAGCTATACAGGGTATACAAGATTAATGTCTAAAACTCATAAGATTAATTCTGTCAAACTTATTTATGCTTCACTAGCTTCTAGGGAATGGAATGCAGAAATACACAGGTGGTCTGGATGCTTCACTGCCTGAGGGGGTGCCCGGTTTCTCAGGAACTGAAAGGCATGCGGTGCCCCAGGAGCCACAGATTCTAATTTGAAAAATCCATGATGCATACCTCTTTTTTTGCGGGGTGGGAGGGTTGCAGTTCAAGACAGGGTTTCTCTGTAGCTTTGAAGCCTGCTCTGTAGACCAGATTGGCCTCAAACTCACAGAGATCCACCTGTCTCTGCCTTCTGAGTGCAGGGATTAAAGACATGCACCACCACCAACCAGCCAATGCATACCTCTTAAGGCAGCTAGATCAGGCCAACTCCATGGTTCCCTGCACCTCTACATCTCCTTTATCTTTACATTTTAATCTTGTTTGTAAAGACTCCTGAGTGAGGAAATCAAGGGTTACTATCTCTTAGCGTCAAGGACTATTAACTACCCTGACTAAAGAGGCAGTATTTTAAAGAGGCAAAAATCACTGCCTTCCCACCCACCTAGAGTAAGTTAAGGTGAAAGTTTTCATTTAAATGTGAGACCATGTCAGCATAGATTCTGTTAGCTTGGAAAAGGGAATTTGGTCCAGGAGAGAGAGAGTGTGTTTATACTCATATATATGAGCTTTTTTCTGTATTGACATCAAGAATGTTTTTGTGATGCAATCTTTATTTTAAATTAATTTCATAATAGATATATAAAATATGATTATCCTAGCATGAGTTAAAAATTAAACTCAATGATTTTTAATTGTGTTTTTTCTTTGTAAAAAATATGTTAAATTTAGACCTTTGTATGGCAAGAATGCAGAGGACTGTGTTTTGTCAATTCACGATCTTGCCTACTTTGCCATGTGCTCACAAGCTTGTCTTGCTTATGATGGCTATTTCAGTGAATGAAAGCTGATTTACTCCACTGCATTTCTGTGCTGTATTCTGGAGCAGTGTTTTCATACTGTATTATTAACTTGTGCTCTGAATTATTGAGACTTGAAGTTTTGATGCCCCATTTCCTCCCTAGGCATTGCATGAACCATTGCAGACTTGGCAAGATGCGCCGTACATTTTTATCGTGCATGTTGACATTTCGTCCTCAAAGGAATCACCAAAAGAAAATGCACTGAGTAATCTTTTTATCAGTAAGTTCAAGTCATAGCTTTAAAAATATCTGACTTTCTGTTTGTTTCATGCATGATTGATTTGAAGTGGGAAATTAGAAATATTTTTGTACATCTAGGCATAGCCCACACACTTTCTATGGATAGATACTTGGCTTTATTTTACTTTCTTTGGCTTTCTTGCTATGAATATTTTAAGTGTTCTTTAGTATTTTGAAGTATACTTTCAAATCTTGATTTCAAATTAATTATCACTGATAATTTCTTAACATCAAAAGTTTTTATTTCTACGATTTATTTCAAAATTATGTGTCTAAGAGCAGTTATGTCCATGTGAGTTCAGGTTCCTGTACTGGAGTTACAGGTGGTTCTAAGACTCCCCACGTGGGTGCTAGGATCTGAACTCCAGTCTTCTGGAAGAGGGGTTTTTCCCCTTACCTCCTGAGCCATCTTTCCAGTTCTCAAGAATTTCCTTATCTTCCTTTCTTCTGTAGCTATGTAACTCTCAGAATCTTTACCCTTTACCTGAGATTTTGCAGTAACTGTTGTAGCTTCTCTGGTTTTCCATTTTTGGTTTTAATTTGTTCTGTGTAGTTTCCTTCCCAATCCTTGCTCTCTCAGTAGAGTATTGAGTAGAAATATTGGCAGCTATTCTTGTCTTAACCTCTGACTTATTTGATATATTTCACCATTAAATACACTATTTACTATAGATTATTTTTTTCCCTCAAAATACTCTTACTTGGATAAGGATATCCTTGTTTCTGAACTTACTGAGTATTTTCATGTTTTTTATGCTAAAAAAGGATGCAATGGCGTAATTGTGTACGTATTAGAATTAACAAATAGGCCAGACTGGTGGCATTCATCTATATAATCTTAGTTAGCACTCCAGAGCCCAAGGCAAGAGTATTATAAGTTCAAGACCCAATCAGGAATACCTAGCAAGTTCCAAGCAGCCCAGACTTAATTATAAGATCCTGTCTCAAAACAAGATCATATAAGCTTTTTTGTTCATGTGATGTTTATATTAATTGGTTTCAGTTTTAGACCATTCTTTAATTTTTGCTTAGTCTTATTAAAATACACAAACATACCCATACCTTCTTTTTCATATACATTGTTGGATTCCCTTTGTTTATTTAAATCTGTGATCAAGATAAGTTGTCCTATAATTTTCTTTTCTTACACTATCATTCGTTGATTTGGCATCCATAATTATGAAAGCCTCATGTACTGAACTGGAGACTGTCCCTATTTTTGTATTCTGCAGACAGTTTTAAAGAGTAGACTTGCCTGTTTCTTTTGTTAGAACTTTTCTTGTGCTACTGTTGCAGTCTGAGTCTGTCTACCAACCTCTGTAGGTTTTCTTTAATAGTAAAAAACAGTATTTTTTACTATTAAAAATAGTATTTTGTTCTAGTTCTTCTTCCTCATATCAAAGGTGTGCATATATTGTGAGAAAGTGTTGATTGCATTCAAGATTTCAAGTTTATTGACAAGCTTTTTTCATATTTCTTTACAAGTATCTGTATCTATTCCTTTTTATAATCTTTACTATTGTAAGGCATGTTGGATACACATAACTCCAGCAATCAAGAGGTGGTGGCAGGAGAATCAAGGAGTTCAAGGTTATCCTTGGCTACATAGTGAATTTGAAGCCACCTTGTAGTATATGAGACCCTGCCTGTTACAAAACCCCAGAAATGATGTGCTGGAGAGATGGTTCAGTATTAAAGTACTTTCTGCTCAAGCATGAGGGACTGAGTTTGGGTTCCTAGCCCCCACCTGAAAAGTTGGCACAGTGTAAAGCTCTGTAACCCCAGCACAGAGGCAGACAGAGACAGATCCCTGGAACCGCTGGCCAGCCAGCGTAGCTGGTGAGTGCCAGGTTCAGTGAGAGACTCTGTCTCAAAATTTGAGATGGAGAGCAACTGAGGAAGCTGCCTGAAATCAGCCTCTGTCCTCCACATGTGTGCATGCTTACACACAGTAGGTACACACATATATCACACACACAAAACCAAGAATTACATAAATAGTAGTCTTTTAATATTGCTTTTGTGTTCTTTAGCTTCTTAAATCACCATGGAATTTTGTTTTATTTTTATCCCAGTGGATTAGCTTTGGCTTTGTTAATTTTTTTTTAGATCTACCTTTCTCTGTTGGGGTTAAAGGTGTGCCCCACTACCACCAGGCTAAATTTTAAATCCTTATGTTGAGTCCTTAACTCACAATTCAGAAATGGACTTTGCTCCATAGTGATATGGAGGTAAAGCAGATCTAGGCAGACCAGGCAGTGGCCTGATAGAATTTCTAGACCTTAGAATATGTGTTTCTCTAGGTTAGTGGTTCTCAACCTTCCTAATGCTCTGACCATTTGATACAGTTCTTCATGTTGTGGTGATGCCCAACCATGAAATTTCTTTCGTTGCTACTTCATAATTGTAATTTTGGTACTGTTATGAGTTATAATGTAAGTATATGATATGCAGGATATCTGGATGTGACGCCTGTGAAAGACTGTTCATCCCAAAGGGGTTGCAGCCCACAGGTTGAGAACCACTGCGCTAGGCTCACACCTTTCTAATGGATTATAAGTAGGCCGAAGAGAGCAGTTGGTGATATTTATTTTTAATCAACTCATAAAGAGGAGGGAAAGAGGCTCTGCTTCACCCACTTCATGCATCTAACCTGACACAGGTCTCTTTTTCCTGTTTGGATCTTAATAGCTTTAGTGAGTGCAAGAGCACTCTATGTAAACTGTCATACCCTGTTTTTATGACCAGAAGCTAGCATGACTATGGCTTTAGTCTCCTGTGCTGTGACGTGTTTTCATTCCACTTCCATTCCTGGAAATATTTGTCTTGTTTTCACAGTTAATGTCTTGATTTTTCCTTCCTTCCTTCCTTCCTTCCTTCCTTCCTTCCTTCCTTCCTTCC
>LOJH01008376.1:15780-32772 GCA_001685095.1 Ellobius talpinus
CCTTCCTTCCTTCCTTCCTTCCTTCCTTCCTTCCTTCCTTCCTCTTCCTTCCTTTTTTACATACATGTGTTTGTATGTAAACATACAGAGGAGACACATTAAGGCATGGTTTGTTTTGTTAACCATGGTTTGTTAATATCATCTGAAAGTATAGAATTATCTCTGAATGTTCTTTTCTTTCATCTTTTTTGTTTGTGTTTGTTTTCCAGTGCTGGGATTGGACCTAGGGCCTCACGTATGCTATGCAAGTGTTGTACCTAGACTGGATGTCTTGTTTTGATGTGTTTTTGAGACAGGACTTAGCTGTATAGTCCAGCTTGGTCTCAGATTTGCAGCAATCCTTCCCCAGCTTCCCAAATGCTGAGAGTATAAGTCTAGGCCACCACATGTGACTTCCTTCACCCTCTCATTAAAGTCTTTGATGGAGCCAGGCATCAAAGTCATGACTCCTCTGTGTTTCAGGTGCTACGATTATAGTCAAGCACCAAACCCAGCTAAGTCAGAAATTCACTTTTCAGTCATTCCTAGAATTTATTCAACTCTTTTACCAGTGACAGTTTTTAAACCATCAGTCTTTTATTGAGACAGGGTCTCATGGCTCAGACTGGCTTCAAACTTTCCCAGAACTCTCAAACTTTCCTGCTTCTCCTTCCAGATGCTCAGATTGTAGTCATGTACCAACATGACTGGCTCAAAGCAGTTAATCTTATGAACAGTAGAGTCGTTTCAATGAGGCAGATTTCTGATTTATCTTGTAGATAACACTTTTTGTTGTTCCTATTTATTAGTCAGATTTTTACAAAATGTTCGATAGTAAGTTCTGGAAAAGGTCAGTTCAAGTTTGATAAATGGTGCTGGGCTTTGATCTGAACTTGCATGGGTTCTTGTTTTGGTTTTCATTCCTAAGTGAAGATTCTGCTTATATAATTAGGGAGCTGCTGAATTGTCTTTACGTCTTATTTCACCAGGGATGATGTATCACTTATATAAATTATTATGATTTTAAGCTTTTTAAAAAGTACTCTTCATTTTTAAAGTGATATCTGTCTTGAAAGATCATAAAAATAAGTTAAAAAATTAGGGAGATATAGTAAAGATGGACAGAAGACAAGAATATTAGGAATACATTGAAAGAAGTATACCAAGAGTGCTTGGAATTTAAAGAGGTGGGATGGTTCTAGATGGAAGCTTGAGGATGGCTTTGTGAAGGAATTGTCATTTTGTCTGGTCTTCAGGGCCATGAGTATGGGACTGAGGAGGTCGTCTGTAAAATGCTCATGCACAAGGAGGACCCCCAGCTCTGTTCCCAGAACTCACAGGAACAAGCTAGGTGTGGCAGTGTGCACTTGTATCACCACATGGCAGGGGTGGCAGGGGGGAGGGGGATAGGCAGAGTCCCCTGGGCTTACTGGTCAGCCAGTCTACCTGACTTGGTGCTTTCTAGGCCAGTGAGAGAGACCCTGTCTCAAAAAGAAGGTAGTGGGGGAAGCAGGCATAGCACCTGAAGAGTCTACAAACATGAACACACAAATGCTTTTCTAACCTGCACAAATCCATTGCACACACACATAGAATATGAATCTGGAAGAGGACTTTCCCACTTAAGACTGGAGTGTGAGCCAGACATAGTGGCACACTTAATCCTTTAATCCTAGCCCTTGGGAGGCAGAGGCGTGAATCTCTATGTTTGAGACCAGCCTGGTCTACAAACCGAGTTCCAGGACAGCTAGAGCTACATATTGAATCTCTGTCTCAAAAACAAATGAATAAACAAGCAGACAAACAAAAAGACTAGGTCGTGGATGAACCATGAGACTAATTCATGGGTTTCAAAGTTACTGTATATATCTAATATACTAATCACCATGATTGAAATGCTTAAAAGTGAGTTGATAAAACTTTTACTAATTTAATGAAGTAAACATTAATCGGGGTTTTTGTTTAATTACTGAATCTACCAAATTAATTTGCTTTGCCAGTGACTGTTGAAGTAAAGGGTCCCTATGAATACCTCACTCTTGAAGACTACCCGCTGATGATCGTGAGTCAGCATGTGCTTTTAACCTTGGCAATAAATTAATTTAGCATGAAACTTAAGTTAGTATGAAAATTGTGTTTTGTAGCTATGTCTCATTAAAGGATTATTCCTGTGCCGTTCAGAAATTTTTACTTGAGGTTTTGATATTAACTTTTTTCCTTTTAACTTAGATTTTCTTATTTTATATTATGGGTATGAGTGTTTTGCCTGTTTGTCTATCACATGAGAGCCTAGTGCCTGCAGAGATCAGATGAAGGCATCTGATATGCTGGAGCTATGGTTAAGGATGGTTGTGAGCCCCATGTGGGTGTTGGGAACTGAATCCAGATCCTCTGCAAGATCCGTAAGTGCTGAGCCATCTCCCCAGAGAGTAACCTCGACAGAGTAAGTGTAGCCCTGTGGGCCTCGTTTATCTGTAAAATGAGAAGGTTGGTGACTATTGTAGCTGTGGGCAGTATCTCAGTGACCACCTTGCAATTCACATCTGGGTTCAGAGCAGGGCACACCTTGCTGTAATCTAGCCCTGAGCCCACTCACGTGATAAGATGAATCTTTATAATGTAAGTGTGCAAACTGTGGTTAGCCTGTGCCGAGACATCCTTGTCTATTGGCAGACTTGTGTTCAGAGCTGTTCTCTCTTCCTTCTCCTTTTTTAGTTTCCCATTTTAGTTGTGTTCCGTAGCCTCAGGATTCTGCATCCCAGCTTGACAGGCCTGTTTTTTCTTTGTTTTATTGCTGGGTTTTGAGCTAAAAAGGTCCAGTTAATGCAAGGAGCAGGCATTCTTGAGGACAAGTCCTTCTGTAGTCTCGTCTGTTCAAAACTAGATCATTCTTTATTGTTTGTTAGTATTGTACACTAGAAATACAATTTTTTTTTCAAAAAGAAGGTAAAATCTATTTTTGTGGTTTGTTATACCATATGTTGATTTTAAATCTAAATATTTGGTTCTTGGTCCTAATTCTCCTTTTTATTTCATTCCCAATTGGATCACAGTTTTTCATGGTGATGTGTATTGTGTATGTCCTATTTGGTGTTCTCTGGCTGGCATGGTCTGCTTGCTACTGGAGAGATCTCCTGAGAATTCAATTTTGGATTGGTGCTGTCATCTTTCTGGGAATGTTTGAGAAAGCTGTGTTTTATGCAGAATTTCAGAATATCCGATACAAAGGAGAATCAGGTATGTTAAAGAAGTGCCATTTAAAAAATTATATTTATTTTGTGTATATGTGAGTGTGCATGTGCCTGTGGAGGTCAGAGGACAACCGAAGGGAGTCAGTTTTCTCCTTTCACCATGCATGTCTTTGGGGATTGAACTTAGGTTGTCGGGTTTAGCATCAAACACCTTTATCTGCTGAGCCATCTCACCAGACCCAAATTTGCCCTTTTTTCCCCCCAAGATTTATATTTTTAAAATAATCTATATTTGAGGGCAGATGTATTTTATGCACATAAGTGCAGGTGCCTGTGGAGACCAGAAAGATCAGATCCCCATGGAACCAAAGTTATAGGCAGTTATGGGTCACCCAGTGTGAGCAATGGGAACCACTTAAGTCTTCTGCAAGAACAGTACAAACGCTTAACTGCTGAGCCATCTCTATAGCTCCAAATTTGCCATTTTTTGATGATGGTTGAGGTGCATGGCAACATCTCTCAGGTCAGCAGTGGTTACATAGGTCTACTTTTCCAAAGTTTCTTATTAAAATAAGCACAACAGAATCACCATCATTGTGACTGTTCCTCTTAATCTTATAGTTCAAGGATACAATGATGCAAGAATAATTTTGTTGAAACACACAGAAAAGTGGTCATTTGGGAAATAATTTTCATATTTCTTAAATCCCAGTTGTCATTGATAGCCAAGCCAGCATTAAGAAAGAAAGTAAACAATGCCAGTTTAATTATAAGATGGCACTGATTGCAAGACACATAGATTTTTGTGCCTGTGTGTTTGAAATGCGTCTTAGACTTGATAAAATACAGTAATACCAAGAAAATGGGAATATGCTTATGGTTTGATGAGGTTGACTACTTATTACAAATTACTTGGTATTGTAGACTATTGAGATGGTTTTAGTTTTCTTTCAGACTATTCGTTCACTAATAATTATTGTTGCAAGATATGAAGACTTGAAAATAGAAGATGTGAATTGAAAATTATGCACGTGCACCAGGGTACACGTGTATGCTTTCCATGTATAGCTGTATTTCAGTTTGTAAAAATAAATGGTAGGAAAAATTGATGGGTGAGCACACTCAGATTGTTGTGCACAAGCACACAGCTAAGATCATTAGCTGTGTGCTTGTAAAAATTGTATGAGATACTCTCTCTTTAGTAAGTCTGATACTTGTGCTCATTCTGAAAAGTGTTAAAAGACCTACATTCTGGTAGTAGGATTGGTTGAAACCAGAGTATAGCACCATTTCTCCCTTTCTTTCACATAGTCCAGGATGCCTTGGTCCTTGCAGAGCTGCTCTCAGCAGTGAAACGCTCACTGGCTCGAACCCTGGTCATCATAGTCAGTCTGGGATATGGCATAGTCAAGTGAGTATTCAATTCTGAATGAAAATGTCAATTAGATTGAAACATTTGCCATCTAGATAGTGCTGGTTCTGAAAAGGTTGATAAAAGTAGTGAGTAAGAAAATAGTGAGATAAGAAAAATGTCTGAAATTTTATTAGTCTTGTGTTAGAAACGCTGCTTTACATCTTTTTAAAAACTCACAGTACACCTGCAGAAAAACCTGCAGTGAGGCAAATGCAGAAAAACAAATTTTCACAATGAACTTAGTGACTATCTGAAATTGTTTTTGCAAATAGATTTATTTTATGTTTATGGATGGTGTGTGTGTGTGTGAGACCTGCTACCTGTGGAGGCCTGAAGAAGGCATTGGATCCCTTGGAACTGGAGTTGTGAGCTGCCATGAAAATGCTGGGAATCGAATTCAGGTCCTCTGACGATAATAAGTACTCTAAATTGTTGAACATCTCTCCATCCTGCAAATTAGGTTGTTTTTTGTTTTGTTTTGTTTTTTAGCAAAAGAATATTCTTATTGTAATTGTTTTTTTTTATTTAACTTTTTAGTAAAAACAAGTTATTGAAGCATGCAGTACTGTAGTCACTGTGTAGCCCTCTGCTCCTTGTAGTGTACTCAGAACATTCTTCCTAAGCCACAAAATACCAAGTGCCTTCCCTACTCAGTAACTCATTGTTCTAAACCCCTGCTGTACAACAAATAAAAGTTGTGGATTTTTACATTTGTGGAGGAAGGGAACACAGACAAAATTGAAGTAAATGAATTAAATATCTAATATATCAATAAAAGGTGTTATAGTTCATAGGAAAGGGCATCAAGAATGCCAGGCAGTCATTGAAACTTGGAGCTGTAAATATGGTGGCCCAGGAAGTCTTTACTTAGTGACATCCAAATAAAGATATCTGTTCACCTAGAGAAAGATTCTGGGGTGTGAGTGGATCCTATGCATGCTTTGAATGTAGAACCAGTGGAGTCCCATGATGGTCACATGTGGGATGTAAAAGAGAAGAGGAACTGCAGGTGGTGCCAACTGACGGTCTGCTTGTGTGGCAGGAAGGAATTGCTGTTCACCAAGCCCAGGAAGATCAAGGAATCGGCTTGGACAATGGCAAGATTAGGAGGTCGGCTAGATAAGCACTGGTGAAGCCCAGATAGAAGTTATGAAGATGGAGATGCTGAGTTAGGACACTACACAAGGCTACCAAGGAAGAAAATCCAGAGAGAGAAAAAGACCAAAGACTGGGTGTTCAGATATTTTCTGTTATCTAGATGTCAGTGATATGAAGCAGAGTTAGTAGAGGAAGTAAGTAACAGTTGAAGGCATTAGGCAAACTGAAGACTGTTCCAAGGAAGGGTCCTTGATTGAATCAGATGATCAGATAGGCCAGGTAAGAGGATCGAGAATTAACTGTTGGATTTAATTAATGAAGAGTGTTAGTGACCATACCAAGAACAATTTGTGGGAAGGGGTAGGGATAGAAGCTGTCTCCTGAATTAAAGGGAATTCAAGAAAGACGAGGACAGGATAGTCCAAAGACATTAAGTAGAATAAGCAGTATGATGGTTAAAATTTTTATTTAAATGCCTTCTACATGTGATGGAATATTCAAGATTTTAAGATAATTCCCTGCCATTATGGTCATTTTCTAACTGGAAATAGCCATAGAGATTTATTTGCCTTAGACAGATGTACTGTAATGAACCACCTAGTAATTTTGTTAAAATACAGATTCTGGTGGAGTAGGATTTTTAAATATTAAGGATTCAAGGCTTTTCCATCTTCCTATGAATAGAGGTTGCTCAAAGATACATACTTAGTTGGGTTTTGTGCTTGAGCTTATTTGATGAACTACAACATGGCATTTGAGTGTGTGAGGTAATTGTTAACATTTTGAGATTTGCTAATGATATTGTGGTTATATTTTGTTGTTGTAGATTCTGGTTTGAAGCAGGGTGTCATATGGCCCAGACTGACCTTGAAGTTGCGTGAGATTAGGTCTGCACCTCCAAGCCTGGTTTAGAGAGAGAGAGAATTGTACATACAAGTGTGTGTGGAGGGCAATTTGTGGGACTTGGTTCTGTCTTTCAACCATGTGGGTTCCAGGGATTAAGCTCAGGTCATCACGCTCGGCAGCAAGTTCATTTACCTGCTAAGCCATCTTACTAGCTGCATAGGGTTTTTTTTTTTGGTTGTCTTGGTTTTAAAGTCCTCATCTTTTTTTTAAAAAAAAATCACAACTAGTTACACTGTTTATACTTTTTTTCTAGATTGAAAGGATAGAAAATGAGCGGTGTGTGCATTGGATGGAGTTAGCCATAGAACAGTTGTTGTTAAGATGGAGTGATGAGCTTTGTTACTGCAGGTTTTATACCATAGAATGTTTTCTAATATATATTATATAAAAATATGTATATTTATATTAAAACAATTTAATGAAATATATGTAATAATTATATATATTAGTACTTAATATATATACTTAATACAGTAACCAGAGACCAGATTTTAATTTCTAGTATTTCTTGTCATCATTTATGAACAGACTATCTTAATTAGGGTTTCTATTGCTGTGAAGAAACACCATGACTACAGTAACTCTTATAAAGAAAACACTTCATTGGGGGTGGCTTGCTTACAATTTCAGAGGTTCAGTCCAATATCGTCATGGTGGGAACATGGCAGCGTGCAGGTAGGTGTGCTGGAGTAGTAGCTGAGAGTCCCATATCTTACAGGCAACAGGAAGTCGACTGAGACACTGGGTGAATAGGAAACCTCAAAGCCTGCCCCCACAGTGATGCACTTCCTCCAACAATACTATATGCATTCTAACAAAGCCACACCTCCTGATAATGCCACTCCCTATGAGCTTATGGGAGCCAGTTACATTCAGACTAACACACACACACTCACTCAAGAGTGGTTTTCTTCTCAGGAGCATGTTTTCCTGAAGTTCATGCTCTGTACTAATTGTCACTGACACCATAGTTTGTCACGTGGCTTGCTGTTGCTGTACTCGGCTGTCTCTGCTTCCTTTTTAGGCCTCGTCTTGGAGTCACTCTTCACAAGGTTGTGGTGGCAGGAGCGCTCTATCTTTTGTTCTCTGGCATGGAAGGAGTCCTCAGAGTTACAGGGGTCGGTATTGCCTAGACTGAATTACTTACTTATTTTTTCTTCATATGGATTTTTGTGGCCAGATACTGTTAATATTTCTTCTTGAGTCAGTGGGCTGTTCTTCTGTTTTTCAGTAGATGTATCCAAGATGAAGTGCTAGGGACCAGGAGTGTTTCAGACTTGAGAATTTTTTGATTTTAGGGTGTTTTCATAGAACCTATTAGTTAAGCATTCCTTAACCTAAAGTCCAAGATATAAAATTCTTCAAAAATCTTAAAACATTCAGTGTTGTGGGGTTGGAGTTTTGAATTAGAGATGCTCAGCCTGTATAACTCTGTTTTTCTAATCTCATCTATTAGAGCTTGATAAATTTAGTATATGATCTATAGTGAATGTCTTCTTTCCACCTGTGCCAGTTTGGTAATTATTTGGTTCTTTTCCCCATTTTCTGGTTCATCTAAATAAAAGCAACAGTGTTCCCTACTTACCCAGAACTTAAATTTAAAAACTTAAATTCAATTAAGTTTCACATAGTCCATTGCCAAGAAAGGAAGAAGTGGGCCTTCCTGGGCTATTACAGTTATTTCATTTAGTAAAAATTCAGATTCTGTCATAGTCCTAATATTAGATCCAAAGTGTTAACTTCTATACACTTGGCTTTGCCCTTGACACTTCCGCATTCATATAATACTTCATAATTGTAAATTTGTTGTTCAGACCACACTGTCCCCTGTGTGCAATCTCTGTGGATATTTAGCAACTTTAACCGCCTATTAATTTTACTTTTTCTTTTCTGCCATTGCTATAGTATTTTTCTTACTCCTTGGCTCTGATAGTAAGCCTGGCCCTCTCTGCAGTTGATGCCTGTATTATTTTATGGATATCCTTTAATAATTCTCTGGTGATGGGGTTGTTAGAATTATGTACAAAGCAGCTTAGATACAAACTTGTAGAAACTAGGAATGATGTTTTAGGGAAAGATAATTACTTACATTGTATTTTAGAGTAAGCTATTATTAGTAAAACAATCATGTTACTCTGAGAATCAATAATTCTTAGAATATTAATGATGCAATAATTATTTAAAATGTGAGAGATACCTTTTTAGGATTTTAGTGTAAAAATAACAGTAGGAAATCTATATAGGATGGGATTATAAATGCAAAGACTTTTTTGTTATTCTCCTTTTTTAAGATTTGTTTGTTTAATGTGCACTGGTGTTTTGCCTATATATATTCTGTGTGAGGGTGTCAGATCCCCTGGAACTGGAATTACAAACAGTTGTGAGCTGCTGTGTGGGTGCTGGGAATTGAATCCGGTCCTCTGGAAGAGCAGCTAGTGCTCTTAACTGCTGAGCCATCTCTCTCCAGCCCCTTGTCATTCTCTTTTACATCAAAACTCTACTTTTTACATCTAAAAGTAATTTATAGCAGTTTCATTGAATTGAGAAGAATTTACAGTTGGTGTGAATCATTTATAGCTGGATGCTGTCTGCAGGTGTTTAAGAAGGGAGGAGTGGGGTTTTTTTGCCCAGTGCTAGCCCTTATGGTTTTCTTCAGTTCATATGCAAGCCCATTTCAGCTGACAGTATAAATGCAGAACCGTGTGCTGGTTTCTTCTCTTGCCTCTCTGTTCATCTGTTTTCATCACCTCTTTTTCTTTGTCTGCAGGCCCAGACTGATCTTGCTTCCTTGGCCTTTATACCCTTGGCTTTCCTAGACACTGCCCTGTGCTGGTGGATATCCTTCTCACTGGCTTATTTGATGACCGTTCACTTTCTCCCCTTGGAGATGGGTTTCCATTAATCTTTCTATTGATTTCTCCTTGATCTGGGAAGTGGTTTGTTTTATATGTTAATGGCCTGAAAGTTCAGGTAAGCAGTTTTGTTTGTTTTTGTTTTGTCATTCTTTAAAAAAATCACAGAATAATTTGGTTGCGAAACACGAGATCAAAGCTGTTCTCTGTCTGTCTGTCTGTCTGTCTGTCTGTCTNTGGAACTCACTCTGTAGACCAGGCTGGCCTCAAACTCAGAGATCTGTCTGCCTCCTGAGTGCTGGGATTAAAGGCATGTTCTACCACCACCACCTGGCTTTTTTTCATTTGTTTTGTTTGCTTTGTTTTAAAATGGACATCTTACCTTATTTTTGGATTTATTATGAAATTCTTTAATACCTGTGAAAAGAATTTGATCCCAAAATTTGTTTAGGAACCTCTCAAGGGGTTTGATCCTCTTAGATCTCTTAAGTAGGATGAGCAGGTTTCAGCTCTCGAAAGGATGAGTTTGTTCTTTTACTCAGAAATTGTCTCACCCTTCAGGACAAATGTTGATTCATTCACATCAGTGATGCAGATAAACAAGTTTCTGTTCCTGTTCCTTCAACACTTATTTAGTAGGGGCTTGACCTCTTGGGTTCAAGTTTTGGAATTTATATTATAGGTGTATTTTAAATTTGGTTTGTCTTTAAGAGTGTATGTGCAATTGTACAGTATTTTTTGTGATAGATTGTTATGGTTTAAAAAGCATAATATGAACAAAATTATAATTTTTTCAAATTTGAATATTTTGCCATATAACAAAAAAAGGTTGTAATTCAGGTGTCTGGGTCCAGATCACTGTTTGTCAAGTACTGTGATCCTTGAGTGCTGGGGTAGTGAAGTGGGCTTAGGTATCAGAGAGCATACGGCATAGTAAGTTCTGGCTCCCTTAATTTTTCTTTCTTTTTTTAAGATTTATTTACCTATCTCTCTCTCTATCTCTCTCTCTCTCTCTCTATCTCTCTCTCTCTCTCTCTCTCTCTCTCTATCTATCTATCTATGCAGTATCCTGCCTGTAGGCCAGAAGAGGGCATCAGATTTCATTATAGGTGGTTGTGAGCCACCATATGGTTGGTTGCTGGGAATTGAATTCAGGACCTCTGGAAGAACAGTCGGTGCTCTTAACCGCTGAACCATCTCTCCAGTCCCCTCTTAATTTTTCTTATTTTTTTTAATATGCACTTTTTAATTATGTGTATATGTAGACATTGTACGTATGAGTGAGTTGCCTGCAGAGGCCAGAAGGAGGGTGCTGGGTCCCCTCCAGTTGGACTTACAAGTGGTTGTGAGCTGTCTGATGTGGGTGCTGGAAACCTTACCCTGGTTTATGTACTCTTAACTGCTAAGCCATCTCTCCAGGCCCTTTATACTTTATTTTTAAATTTCTACTTGTTGGGGTGTGCATGGCACAGTGTATGAAGGTCAGAGACACCTAAAAAGTTCTTCTCCCTCCCGCCCCCCTGCTTTATGTGGACTCTGGAACTGGAGTACATGTTGCTGGATGATGAGCCATCTCTTTGGCACTCAGCTTCTTCATTTTTATATTAGCTCCTCTGATAGTTGAGCATAAAACTAGGCATCATCTGTGGTAGTCATCAGTTCCCTTTTGTCCTTCCAGGAGGCCTCTTACTTGGAAATAAAGTTTATAAAGTGAAGCCTCACTGCTTTGGTAGCCTACTTGTCTGGGACTCTCAGACATTGTTTTGTCCTTTTAGTTAATTCACAGTGTGAGTGGTGCTATTTGAGGACTGAGTATAGAATCCGGAAAGCTGTGGGCACAGGTGTAATTGTGACCCTGCAGTGGACTAGCTGGTCCAGACAGAACCACACACTTTAGAGAGAGATGGTGCTAACCCATCCCTTGCATGTTACTCACTTTATCATTTTCATTTGCCTGTTTTTTCCCATCTTTTAAAAGTTTTCTAGCAAGCCTATACCTTTCTTTGTTTCCCTGTCTTTTTCCTTTTATTTCTTTATTCTCACCCTCATGCTGTATGTTACGAAATGATAATTTTCTCATTAATCATGGTGAGTTAGAGTGTTTGAGGAGTAAGTGAAAATAAGAGCTATAAGATCTCTGAAATGGGTAACTTTACAAGTGTGACCCTAGATCCTGAAACCTGAGAATTGGTTTACTTACCTTTTTGAATGTTTAATTCCTTGACTTGCAAACACATATTCATTAGCCTGACGCAAACAATGAAGCTGTTAAAACTTCGGAGGAACATTGTAAAGCTTTCTCTGTACCGACATTTCACCAATACGCTTATCTTAGCAGTGGCAGGTAAGTCTGGAATGTTTTTAACTGTTGCATCATGATCCTGTGATTTCCTTTAGAATAGGAATTCTTTTATTTTATTATTTTTTATTTGAATAGTGTTTTGCCTGCATGTATCTGTGCACCACACCTGTGCCTGATGCAGAGCCAGAAGGTGTCAGAGCCCCTGGAACTGGAGTTATGGACAGTTGTAAGCCACCATGTGGGTGCTAGCAACTGAACGTGGATTCTCTGGAAAAGTAGCCAGGGCTCTTAACTGCTAAGCCCTTTTCCAGCCCACAGGACCATTGGTAGTTACGGAAAGTTTCATTTTTCATTTAAGGAAAGCAGTCATAGTTCTAACCAAATTCTCTAAAGGATTTATGATCTTTTTAAAAAGATTAGGAGGGGAGATGGCTCAGCCAAATGCTTGCTGTGTAAGTGTAAGGACAACAGTTCAGGTCTCTGGTCCTCATGTGGGAAAGCCAGGTGTGGGTTTAGGGAGGTGGTTCCATAGATAAAGTACATGCCATAGAAGCGTGGAGACCTCAGTACCAATCCCCAGCACCCATGGTGGAAACAGAAGAATCCCTGGAGCTCGCTGGTCAGGTAGTCTTCCCAAACTGGTAAACTTTGAGTCTGGCCAGTCACTGTGCTCCCATTTCAGTGAGAGATACTGCCTCAAAAAATAAGTTGGAAAAGGAAAAATTTGTTCTGATAATGCTACTAAAGTTAGCATATATTCCATTAGCTTCTGTTCTAATTCTGAGGGTTACTGAAGTAGCCAGATGGTAAAGACAAAATGATTGCAAGACTGTACGTTATGGCAATAGTATATATTGTGAGCCTTTCTTGTGGTAGGTGTTTAATAAATTTATATTGAAGATAACTAAGTGGTAGTCAGGAATATGGAATTGTACTTATTTGAGATCATTGAACATAACTGGGGATGTAAACATCCATTTATGATCTGACCAGGTTTTTCATTTCATGCTAGCATCTGTTGTGTTCATCATCTGGACAACCATGAAGTTCAGAATAGTGACTTGCCAATCGGTAAGTTATAAACACTGTGGTTAGGAGTGATGTTTATTATAGTCCAAGATTCTTAGAAGGTATAAGAATTTAAGGCTAGGTCTCTACCCCTAAGTGTGCTTCCATATCGTGTGGTGTGCTTGTATTTGTTTACTGGTCCTAGGGATTGAACTCTGGCCTTCGTGTATACGAGGCAGGAGCTTTGCCACTAAGTCACACTCCCAGCCCCTATTGGATATGATCCATAGCTTGCCTTAACTCAAAATCTCCAAAGTGCTGAACATCATGTGTAAATAATTCCTATCTAAGTAGAAGCTACTTCCTTTAGACAGAGACTGTGGCCAGTAGGATTTCTGTGTGGAGCTCTCTTTCGGTCATATTGATAAGTGACGGATGACAACTGCATAATTAGCATGATGGCACACAATCAAAATTCAGCAGGAGGATTAGAAATCTAAACCTAGAGCTGGGAGTGGTGGCTTTAGGTCCTTAGTACCAGCACTCAAGGCAGAAGCAGGGGATCTCTGAGAATTCAAGGCCAGCCTGAACTAGAAAGTGAGTTCCAGGAGAGAGAGAGAGAGAGAGGGAGAGGGAGGGGGAGAGAGAGAGAGAGAGAGAGCGCTTGAGACTAGCCTGATTAAAAAAAACAATAACTAAAATTAAAAAGTTAGCAGCCAAAAGTTACTTGCCTTGAGCCTTCTATGAGCTGTGACACTTTTACTCTGTGCATCTTGCTAGTGCCTTTGCTCTAGCAACAGTAAGCATGACAGGAAGAAATGGCTTTCTTTTCTTTCCAAGCTTATAACCCCAGCACGTGCCAGGTACCTTGTATAGCAGCTTCTAATAAATACACCTTATTTATACACTCAAGGTGTATAAATAAGGGACTCTTGTTCTATGCCAAGGAATTGTGAACAGTGATAATATACATAAAGTGTTGTACATTTCCCCCTTATTGCAGGACTGGCGGGAGCTGTGGGTGGATGATGCCATTTGGCGGTTGCTGTTTTCCATGATCCTCTTTGTCATCATGATTCTCTGGCGACCATCAGCAAATAACCAGAGGTACTGGGACTCTCTACTCTGCTACCAGAATGACCATGCTGTCAAATAGGGGTGGTGTATTAAGGAACAGTGTCAGGTCTGTGCTGCATAGTGGATACTGGGTAGAAGTACTTCTTTAGCTCTTCCATTAACTTGCTTGTGGCTCTGCCATGCTGTCTCTTTCACTTCTGCAGGCCTTAAGTTTCCTTTTTTGCAATGAAAGGGAATAAAACTGAGTTACTTAGGTCTGTTTTAATAGGTTTTCTGTATTCCGATAATAGATTTCTCTACCAATGCAGTAAGCCAGATCAAGCCGAACTGAAAATGTAAAAGAACAAGTTTATTTGAGCAAAGCAACTCCCAGGTGAGTTCTCTAGCCACAGAGATTGAGGCAAGAGAAGTCACATGCCCAAACTAAAGCAGGGAGCTTATATACCCTGTAGGCAAGGGGTGATAAGGTGTCTGCCACAAGCTGGGTTTATGCCTAAGTATGATCTAAAGCTGACCACTTTAGGTGGGGACTTGGGCAGCTGTTGACTTCAGGGAAGGAGCTGCCTGCCACAGCTGCCAAGAATGCAAACTGGGCTTTTTGGTGCCTTTTCTTTCTTGGAGATTTTCTGAGAGGGTGGGGTTTGGAGAGAGGAAAGTGAGGCTTTCTGGATCAAAGAGGAATGAACTGGAAGTTCCAGCCGAACGCATTTCAACCCTGACAAATAAATAATTTGTTTAGGCAAATATGGGAGAAAATAATTGAGAATCTCTCTACTTTCTGGTGTTCAGAAAGAAGTAAAAGAATTCTGTAGGCCCCACCTAGCCTACATCATCACCCACTATGATGATAGGGTGAAGTGAAAGTCTGTGTTATTGACTGTGGAGTTTAAGGTCATAGGTTATAGTTATTTTAGTGTAGGTAAATCCTCATTAGGAACTGCCCATTCTTTCTTTTTAAAATTTATTTATTATGTGTACAGTGTTCTGCCTGCATGTATCCCTGTGGGCCAGAAGAGGGCACCAAATCTCATTACAGATAGTTGTGAGCCACCTAGTTGCTGGGAATTGAACTCAGGACCTTTGGAAGAACAAGCAAAGCTCTTAACCACTGAGCTGTCTCTCCAGCCCAATGCCCATTCTTATCCTATCAGTGCCCATACCTTTCTGTTTTCCCCCCTCCCTTATATTTAGATGATTAAGAGATTATGTTAATCCTGGTGATGATGGCATATGCCTTTAATCCCAGCACTCAGGAGGGGAGGCAGAGACCTAGTTTGAGGCAAGTTTGGTCTAAGAGCAAGTTACAGGACAGCCAGAGCTAAACAGTGAAACCCTGTCTCGAAAAACTGAAGAAAAAAAAGAGAGAGAGATTATGTTAAACTACATAACCCAAAAGGAAAAGGATAAAACCTTAATAATCAGATACACAAAGTCTAGTAGTAGAGAAAAGCTAGGCAAGAAGAGAAAAGAGAACTGAAACCATGCTTGTGGGAGAAGAATGGACAGCTCTAGGAGCCTCTATTGGATCTGTTCTTAGCTTGTTATTCATTAGTTGTAATTCGGTTTAAAAGGTTTCCTTTCCTCACTCAGTCTTTAAGTTTTTTTGTAGCTGAGCAGTGGTGGCCCACGCCTTTAATTCCAGCACTGGGGAGACAGAGGCAGGTGGATCTCTGTGAGTTCGAGGCCAGCCTGCTCTACAAAGTGAGTTTCAAGACAGCCAGGGCCACTAAGAGAAACCTGTCTCAAAAAACCAAAAAAAAAAGTTGTTTTTGCATTACTGTCTTGTTTTCTTTTCTAAACACTGCCTGCATTCCCTGTGACTTCAAGTTAATGGCTTAGTTATGTTAACAATGTTATGTAAGAGGAGGATAAGGCATATAATGGAATAGCCTATTGATGATGCACTCCAATATCCCCCTGTCCTTTTCTCCCCACCCTGTTGTGTGACGAAACTTTTCCTGGGAAAACACAGCACATATGTCTACTTATACTGGATAGGGAACAACAGACCAAAGTCCATTTTGGTGAATCACTGAATTTTATTGGGGTTACTTATGGGAATATGGGTGAGGGTCTACTTACAGGAGCAGAAATGATTCAAAGATAGCTGCATTACCAAAGCCCACCCCAAAATGTGTGACATTTCACAAAATCTGGGAACCTGGAGCATGCTGTACAGCCTGAAGGCAGCTCAACAGGTTAGAGAGTCTTTTCCAGGTGCCTCAGTTGATCTAAACCTCTTTAATAACTTGACTGGTTTCTGCTACTTCCAGGCAACTGGTCTGGTATCTTTGCAGCTTGGCTAGTCTGAGAGTCTTATTTTATAGTTTGGTTTTTCTGGATCTTTTTTGTTTTTTTGAGATGGTTTCTCTGTAGCTTTGGAGTCTGCCCTGGAACTCGCCCTATAGACCAGGTTGGCCTTGAACTCGCAGAGATCTTCCTGCCTCTGCCTCCCGAGTGCTAGGAGTAAAGGTGTGCCCTGCTACCACCCTGAATCTATATTTTTTGCAATTTAGCTTTCATCCTCTGAGAGAGACTCTTGGCTTTTATTGCTTACTCTTTTATTACTTTATTGCTAGGGAGAGGTTTAGTGAATCTGGTTGGTTTCAGGAACTTCTGGAAACTTTTAAGTTGTTTGCCTTCCTGCTTAAGGAGCTACCCCTGCAGGATAGAATGTCAATCCTTGAAACTTTTACTATACTCCCTATCAGCCCCCCTTATTTAACAGTTTTCTAAATCATGTCTGTCTTATCCTCCCATACCCCAAACAAACCCCCAGATGTGATCCTGCGGTAGCAAAGAACTTCTAACCAGAGTTAGTCAGGATCCAGACTCTTGGAAAAGAACCCTGACAAGACTGTGCCTAGTCTCTTGCTAACTTAGAGTTCCTGCCACCCCTCACAAGTTTGGTAATTCACTGGACAGATACACAGAGATCACTGCAAGTGTTAGGCTCATGGCCTCTGTTTATTTCCCAAGAACAGATAAAAGCTATCATAACCCAAGAGAAGAGAGGCAGAGTGCTGAGGCAAAGCTTTTTGGCTGGCTGCAGTGTCGCAGGCAGTGCTACTTCTCTTGGCCAAATAAGAAGCAGAGTATTGCCAGCCTGAAGTTTAGGCACCCAGAATTTTTACTGGGGCCCAGTTATATGTGGCTGACCTCATT
>LOJH01008377.1:0-16775 GCA_001685095.1 Ellobius talpinus
GGGGGAGGGGGGAGGGGGAAAGAATTGGGAGGAGGTGGAAATTTTTAATAATAATAATAAAAAAGTAGATCTATAGCTTCCTTCCTTCCTTGTTGTCTGAAGTGCATATGTCATTTCTCTTTCCCTTGGATGATATCTTTCATTTTGGGGACATAACCTTAGTTTCATAAAGAGCAAATTTTGGAACTTGTTGGTTTCATAACAATGTGAGTCAATTCCTATAACAAATCTCTCTCTCTCTTCCTTCCTCCAGTCAGACACATAAAATGGTAATATAAACATATAGATAATTAGATAATCAACTTTTCTTTTAGTTTTTTAAAATTGTCTATTTTTATTTCTGTATGTGTGTTGTCTATATGTGTGTTCAAGTGTGCAGTGTTTGTGGAAGTCAGAGAGGGAATAGAATCAACTGTGGCTGAAGTTACAGGCTGTGGTGACCTCCCAGCTCTGTTCCCCATGTAGGTGCTGCAAACTGAATTTGAGGCCTGAGCAGCAAATACTCTTAGCAGTGGAGCCATCTCTTATAAGCCATCCAATCTTATCAATTGCTCTTCTATATTCATGTTTTCCTTTCTATACCTGTGGGTTTTATATCCATGGATACAGTTGACAAAGAGACAAAATTTGGTTGCATCTGTGGGGTTTCAATTCTACTTAACCATGTAGACTTTCTTTGTTACCATTTTTTAAGCAATACAATGTAACAGCTATTTAGACATGATTGACATATTTATAATATAATGGATGTTATAAATTATATATATATTATTTTTTAAAATATGAGAAGGTATGAGTGGATGTTACTCAAATACTCTATCATTTTATATATTGGGCTTGAACATTTTATATATGGGAGATCAGTATCTTGGAAGGATCTCAAAAACCATCTCTCATGGGTACTGAGAGACAATCATATTTTCTATTTATTCTCTAGACAATCCTGGCTAGCATAAAGGCTGATTAGCATCCTCCTATTCAGATCCTGTAAGTCTCTAGAGAGTTTAGGAGATACTGAAGACAGGGTTTGGTTTTGGGGAGCCTATGGTGGTTTGAAAGAAAATGGCCCCCAAAGGCATTTTTAGGAGTGTGGCCTTGTTGGAGGAAGTGTGTCATTGTTGGGGTGGGCTTTGAGGCCTCTTTTGTTCAAATTTCCCTCAGTGTGACTGTCAACTTCCTGTTGCCTTCAAGATGTAGGACTCTCAGTTGCTCTAGTACCACATCTACCTACATGCTGCCATGCTCCTAATCATGATGATAATGGACTAAACCTCTGAAACTGTAAGCTAGCTACGCCAATTAAATGTTTTCTTTACAAGAGTTGCCATAGTCATGGTGTCTCTTCACAGCAGTAAAAAATCCTAAGACAGAAGCTGGTGCCAGGGACAGAGGCAATGTTGTGATAGCCCTGACCAGGTGTTTGGAGGAATTTGGACTTTGGTACTTTGGATTTGGAAAGCAGTGGAATGCACTTTTGTTTGTTTGTTTTGTTTTTCAGGACAGGGTTTCTCTGTGTAACAGCATTGGCTGTCCTGGAACTCACTCTGTAGACCAGGCTGGCCTTGAATTCTCAGAGATGCTTCCTGCCTCTGCCTCCCGAGTGCTGGGATTAAAGGCGTGCACCACCACCACCCCAGCACAGTAGAATGCTTTCAACACTGCTTAATGGGCCATACTTGTAGGAGCATGTAAGATAGTAATGCTAAGAGTTATTTGAACTTGTGGGGGACTCATTCTAGAGGTTTCAGGGTACAAGAATTTTAGTATGTTGCCTAGAGATCATTGTTTTGATACTTTGGTGAAGTCTCACCCTTATCCAAATAGTCTGCCTGAGGCTAAAGTGAAGAATTTTGGATTAATTCCATTGGCAGAGGAAAACTCAATACAGCCTAGTATAGACTGCTTTCTGGCTATTAGTGTTAACTCTAATAAAAATGTATAATGAAAATTTGGAGGAGAAAAAGAGCACTAGGAAGTGCAATGAAGCTAAAACCTATGGTCAAGAAGATAAATAGATTAAGGAATGGAATTAAGGGAGTGCTGACCTCAGGGCAACATCCCACCCAGCTAAATTTCCAATTGTGAAAAGGAACTAAAGTAAAGCTTAAAGCTGGATGTGGTGGAACATATCCTTAATCCAAGCATTGGGAAGGACAGAGGCAGGCAGATCTCTGAGTTTTAGGCCAGCCTTGTCTAGAGAGCAGGTTTCAGGATAGCAAAGCTTAGGCAGTAAAGGACAGAAAGCAGGTGAAGATGTAATTGAATGAGGGGGCCATGTTCCAACCCCTGTAAGCAGAAAAACATGGCAGCTATGGAATTTGCCCCCCTCCCTCATGCATTTAAGGAAACATGCTGAGGCTAGGCATGTGTCAGGGGTTGTCCCTGAATGGAGCCCTAGAGAGGCCATTGCATGAAACTGTGAAGTTGAACCCCTAGATGTTGTAGATGCCGAAGTCATGGGATGCCTGCTGAGGAGAGTTGTTAATAGGGATTAGAACTAGCGTTACAATCAACAAAGCTGAACAGAGTTGGACATCTGAAGAGCATTTTGGCCTAAGACATGGAGATGCATAGTTTGGAGGTTGCCCAGCTGCTTTTCAGTCTTGCTTTGTGTCAGTATTTTTTCACTATGCTACCTTCCCTACATTTTAGAATGGCAATATATATCCTGTGCCATTATATGTTAGAAGTAGGCAATCTGTTTCTTGATTTTGACATCACAGGGGATTACAGTTAAGAGATTGCCATGCATCTCAGACATTGAAACAAGGTTGAGATTGTTATAGACTGTGGGTACTTTTGAAGTAGGACTGGATGTGTTTTTTCCTTTAAACTATTTATTTATTATAACTTTATTATTTTTTAAATTTTATTTGATCTTATTGTGATATGGCTATAAGCCTTTGGGGGCCAGGGAGTACAATGTGGTGGCCTGAAAGAAAATGGCCCCCAAAGGGAGTGGAATTGTTAGCAGAGGTGACCTTGTTGGAAGAAGTGTGTCATTGTAGGGGTGAGCTTTGAGGTCTCTTTTGCTCAAGTTTTCTTCAGTGTGATAGTCTACTTCCTTTTTTCTGTAAGATGTAGGACTCTTAGTTGCTCCGGTGCCACATCAAACTACATGTTGCTATGCTCGCAGTTATGATGATAATGGACTGAACCTCTGAAATGTTAATTGAGCCAACCCAATTAAATGTTTTCCTTATAAGAGTTGTTGTGGTCTTGGTGTCTCTTCACAGCAATAAAAAAATTACCCTAACTAAGACAGAGCCCGAAACTCAGTACTATCATTACCACTGACTATTCTTTTAAATAACAAGCTAATATTTGAAGATTTGATAATGTAAAATGTAATACTTGATACAACTTCCAGTAGGATATGAAAGATGCTGCCATTTTCCTGAACTACTCCGTATAAATTAAAAAGGCCCCATGAACACATGCTGTCCTCTCTCTAGTGGTACCTACCACATACTTTAAAGGTGCATGATAACAATCTTAGCAGTTTTCTCCAATTCAGTGCCTGTCACGGAGTTTCCTTTTTGCCTATATTTGTCTGTACATATGTGTTTGAATTCAATCTTGATTTTACCTCAATGACTCCTGTTACTTCTATTATTATAATGTGTGGCTTCATTATGAGAGCAGAGATCATATGTATTCCCTACTCTCCACCCATGTGCCACCTATAGACACATAGTGTTCATGTATGACATGTGGAATGGCTCTATTAGTGAAGGTTCCCTGTAGTAACAGACACTTTACAAATGTGAAATAAGGAATGAGTGAGTGTGGCAAGATGAAAACTCAGAGAAGCTAGTGATATTATTCCAGTCGGAGATTGCAGGCTCAAGAGCCAGATGCCTTGACATGTAAATCTCAGTCCATGGACTTGGGAGATAGCTAGGTGGCTAAAATGCTTCACCTACAAGTATAAGGACTGATATATATATATATATTCAATTTAAAAGACAGGCATGACAAAACAGGCATCCGGAAAGCAATCTGGTTAGGAAGATTGCCCAGAATTTGAAAGCATCAGGTTCAGTGACAGATCCTGGCCCAATAAACTGAAGAACAACCAAAGAAAACATCTAATATCAACTCCATGCAAACCTATATACATGTGCACACACCTGTACACACACATACATCCATACATATGTGAACACATTTATACGTATTCATGCACATGGCACACACATACACAACAAAAAATAAATTAAAAAGTAAACTAAAATCTCAGTCTGTTACAGAAAAGCAGGGCTGTCTCACCTTAACAGGCTAGGCAGTAAGATGCTCTGACTTTTCTCTCTGTTAGGACCTAAGTGAATATGATGATACCCTTCACATCAGAAGTAAACAGATTGTTACAATCAGATGGCTCATATACAATATTCACTAACATGCATATTACAGATACAGTTACATATGTTTAGTAAGCCATCCTGTGTGCAGTCTTGTTAACACATAACGTTAAGCATCAAAGATGTCTGAATCATGGGTCTTTGTTTTTCTAAGTCCTTCATCAGCCATATGATTCAGATGCTGTTGCTCTTGGGATCCAGGCCAAACCTGCCTTTCTTGTCATACTGGTCATTATACTGTCTGAGACCTGGATTTTCCAGTTTCCACCACACTCACATGTGATCCCACAGAAACCAACTACACCAAACCAACAAAGGGCCGCCACCATTTTCTTTTTAGAATGCACACACTCTACTATTAGTTGTTTTAAAAATAATATCTAGAACAACAGGGTATGTACAGTTTACAATCAATTTAGGTTCACAGCACTATGTATTTATCTCCATTCTCCAGACATGGACAGCAGAATTCAGAGGATGAGAGAGTGCTCTAAGTTACACAGCTGTTTCATGGTTAAATCAAGTCAAATATGTCATGAGAGACCTCTGCTAACTAAACAACACCTTACATTGATATGTCAGAGTAGATTCATTATCTATGGCAAATGTGTCATTGTAGTGGTATAGACTGATAATGGGGAGGCTCCTTATGTAGGGTAGGCAGACTGAATATTGGATCTGTATGGTACTGCTACCATGGTTTCAAGCATAATCACATTTTGTAGATATATTTTACATGGCTTCTGGGATAGAAATCCCAGACCTGAATGGCAGAATTTTTGTTTAGGATCTGAGACCTTGATGGACACTAGGTATTTCTGCTTAAGATTTGAATTAGAAATAAATCTCAGCCTTGCAGAAACCTGTGCTAGGAAATATTCCCCACTTTATTTTGCTTGTCTCTTGTCACTTTGAGCCCTTGGTACTTGACAGGCAACATCTGATCACAAGCAATCAGAGCAACATTTGCAGGGAAAGAGCTTACCTCAAACTTACTTGTTGAAACATTATTAAAGAGTCAGCATTAAATAATATAGATTTCAAATTAAAAATTGAATGTCAACACTTTCTTAAACAAAAGAGAAAATTGAAACATATTATGAAAACAACAGATGAAATTCTTTTGTTGTTACTATTACTGAGAAAAGTAATTTCCTTAAATTAAAAACTAATGAGAAAAATTCAAGATTTACAACAAGCTTTGCTCAGAAATTTGTCTTGTCACTTTCCCACACTCTCACAGGTATTTCTTACAGGCCAGTTTCTCTACCTCACTTCCTAGCATCCTTGGCCTAGTTCAAGCCCATTTCTGGGCATCTACAAGAGCCTGGCATTGCATTTTATACTGGGCATTGTGCTTCATGTATTCATCACATCATTCTTATCAAGCAACCACTGTTGTGTTTGTGGGAGCCCAAGTCCATAGAGCCCCAATGACTGGCCCAGAGTCAAAAGTGGGGAAACAACAGAAGAGAGTATAAGCATGTGACTTGAAACCCTGAGTCAGGCTACTCAAGGGCATCTGGTTGCCACAATGTCAAACGCCACACACTCCATTTAACTCACATGAGCATATTTTAAAAATAGGCAATAAGCTATTATGGTTCCTGTTTATCATTAAATTTACTGTTTGTATATTCTTAGGAAGTTGAGTTTATTTTTAAATGTTTTTCAAAAATTAAAATATATTTGTATCATTTCATTCTTTCCTTTCCTCACTCCAATTCCTCCCATGTCTTCCCCTCTACCCACAGATAAGTGTAATTCTCACCTTTCAGCAAAGAAGTTTCCTTTGCAACAGAGACAGGCTTTGGTTTTAAATTTTCATATTATGCTTTAATTTACCTGACTTCAAGTTAAATCCTGTTTATAAGATACACACAAAATACCTTCATTAAAAATATATATGCATCAGACCATTGCAAAAGTTTAAGATTGCTTCACCACACTCAGTTCAATAAAACCAAGGACTAGGTTTTACCAAACATTTACTCTGAAACTGTATCAAGCAGGTTGATAAATACTTCTGCATGCTTTCTCTCAATAACACTAACATGATCTGCATTCAACTGATGAGCAAAGTGAACTTGGAAAAGTTCATATGAATAGGCAGAGGAAGACACAGAGTAATTACAACCATTCCAAGGCCTATGATTTTTGCCATAGCTAGCATTTATTTACCTATGAAAGGAGGAAGCTGGGATTCACGTAGTCGCTTATATTTAATTACCAACTTGGATAGAACATTCAGGACTCTATGTGACCAACTCAAAGAGTAGTCTGCCTTCATCTATGAATCCCTACTGGCTATGTCTCATAACAGTGGGAAGAAAAAAAATAATCACTCTTACCCAATGGTGAACCCTGTGATCATGTTACAAGACATGCTCACTAGTTGGACAGTGGTATGAACATCACGGAGTAACCAACCTCTTTCTGATTGGATTTAAAGCTGGTTCTATAAAACGAAACCCATACTGACACTGCTAGCAGGCCAGCCCAGATAGGTTATTTGCCCGAGAAGATAGCCTATTAGTATTAATTGGCTAAATGGATATAGTATTAAATTGGCTCCTAATTACCTATCATTATGCCCATATATATTGTGGGGAAAAACAACTAGTAAAACCTAGAGCATAAAATAGACTTACCTATTTCTGTCATTTCCTCATGTTTCTTTGGTAGTTATAAAAAAAACATTGTCTCTTTGTGTTGTTGATTTTTGGTTTAATTACAATATTAGTCATGGTAGCAATAATAATAAATAATAGTAATAGCAACAATCGATGATATGGACAGTGCCCTCAAGACCAGCTCCCATTCTAGAGGCCTTGTTTATCAGCAAGAGAGAATAAATCACAAATGTGCACAAAAAAGTTTACTCATAAATTGTCATATGTGAATTTGCTTTGACTTTTGAGTTTTCTGCAAAAGAATTTGAAAACAAAATGGAACATCAACCCACGGAGTAAGAAATATGAAATCAACATTGTTCACATGGTACAATTGACTTCTGATCAATAACCTCACATGGTTTGAGACTTAACACATGCTTAAGACTATTTCAGTTCCAATTTACATGTGTGGTTAATTTTCATATATATTTCCTTTTGGAAAAATTGATATCATTTTTCAACCCTGAATGGCATGCCTACAGTAAGAGATGGGAACGCCTGTGGCACCTAGTAGCATGGGGACCATTCTTATCACCAGCATTAAATGGCCTCCTCATTTGATTATATTTCACTGTTATATCCTGTAAGTCAATCAGGGATTTTTAAGCTTTGCTAACACATGGTCAAGGGGAAGTCAGTGGGCATGTCCTTTCTGCAATCTGTAATTTTTCTCCAGCACCATTTCAAAAGAACATGGCTATTTATGCTCTGGATCATTTCATAAGCAAAACAGTCTTGCCTCTAGAAAAAAAGAATCATCAAGAAATAAAGAAGAGACTGACCATTCCAAACATAAAGCACCTGAGGGCTGTGGTCTTAGTGAATCTGACATCAAAATATAGACTATTGTTATAGCTGGAGGAAAAGGGGAAGTCTTTGCATAGAGCACTCCTTTCACATCATTGTCTTAAAAAACAGTTCAAAAAATGACTTACTGGCAGATTTTCAGGGGTGAAACTTTGGCTTTAACCATAATGAAAAGAAACAGTGAGGGTCTCTTGAGAAAATACATATAAAATAATCACTGAAGTCTTTGATACTTGAGAAAAGAGATCTCTAACGTATTTTCTTCTGCCTAAGAATATTCACTTGTTGATTTCCAAGAAAAGTAGCCATGAATCCTATGCCAGCTATCCATCAGAAATATGCCTGCTGAGTACAAGGCACATACTGACATAAAACCAGGATGGCAGTGCTTCTCCAACCCCAGACTCTAGTCAGGACCCACGTACATAGCTTCACACCATACATTTTCCAGAGTTTACTGACATCCCTATGTAACCCAGGGTTTCACCTGCCCAAGTTCTGTGCCTGGATGAATGAACCTGTAACACGGGTGCACCACACATCCCTATTATGGAAAACATTTGAAGTGCCTTGGCTATCTGTCAACTATGGTGAATTCCAGAAAGATACTCTGATCTGTAAAGCAGAGGCAGAACCTCTCTCTGATTGCCTTTTTGTGCCATCTATCAATTTAGAAATCGACAAATGAGATAACTTCCAGTGTTACCTTTGTGTCTTTGAATGGCAGTCTTCTAAGGGAGCGTCATTGGCATCACTGATAGCGAGGGACAGCTCACATTTCAGCACCACTGGCATGGAATTTCACAAGAACCACACTAACTAGTTCCTAGCCTTCTCATTGCTGCTCAGGAAAAAAGAGTGGGTTCAGTAGTGTTCACAAATACACTATTAATTAAGGTGGGGCTATTGTTTAAGCACATAATCATCTAACTCTACAAATCAGTCTCAACTCTGCTTTGCATTATCTATGTACCTTTTTGAGATAAAGAAAATTATACTTGGGTTTAAAAGGGCAAACATTTTTTTATTATTACTTTGAGAATTTCATGTAATGTATTTTGGTCTTATTTACCCTCTAATGCCTCTAAAACCCATCCCTAACACTCTTCTCCAATTCCATGTTCTATCTCTTTTTTAACGCACCCAGTACAATTTACTTCTGGATGTGGGGACATCCACTGGAGCAATGCCAACTTACCAGGGGCCATAGTCTTAAAGCAAACTGGCGCTCTCTCCCTTACTTAGTAGTTTCAGTTGTCAGGAACTCCTCAACTGGAGTTGGGCCTTTCCAACTACTTCTCCCTTCCATGACGGGATTGTGTTTAGGGATTGTTCATGTTGCCACGACTGCTATGAATTTACATAAACAACTGCCCTGTTGTATCTGGAAAACACTGTTTCCTCACAGCCATCCTCTTTCCACCACCACTCCTTCCCACAGTGATTTCTGAGCATTGAGAAGAGGGATATGATTTAGAGCTGAGCACTCTGCTATCTCATTTATTCTCTGTTCCTTGAACAGCTGGGGTATCTCTGTGATAATCAACATTTGTTAGGAAAAAAACAAGCTTTTTGATAAGAGTTGACCAAAGAACTAACTTATAGAGAAAGTCATTAGGATTCAGTTTAAAATAATATCCATTTGACAAAATAGTAATAAGTTGTCCCCTAGGATTTATGTCCTATCTAGATACAGGTTCTTGGCTCCAATAATGATGCCAGGCATGGGTTTTATCTTGTGGAGTATCCTTAAATCCAATCAGAAAGTAGTTGGTTACTTCCATAATATGCATGCCACTATTGCCCATCTTGATGGGCAATTACTATAGCTTTCAGGGTCCACAGTTGGGTAAAACTTATGATTGCTTTGTTTCTATAGTAGTGTGAATAGCATCTTTTAGAACTATGAAAACTAGACAGTCGGGATGAAACTTCCATATTAGTACCACCTTGATTTCTATGCATTCTATGACTCAAGAATATGATATCTTCATCAATAAGATCTTATCATCAAGTTCTAGAGGTAGCCATGAGCATTGGCAATGATTTAATATTTGGGGGTCACACTGATTAACAACTTGAAAAGAGGTCAATCATACCTGAAATTGGGTTGTTTATTCAATTTAAATACCTTTCCAAAGTCTGCTTCATCCACAGGGACTCCTTTTATAATACCTGAACCAAATCAAGCCAGCCTAAGTCACCACATGGATGGGGGAGGCCACACGAAGTCCTACCCTTAGCTGAGGATTGATTAGAAACTGATTGGTGCTTTGAGAGAGTGTCAGTTTTTTGTGGGTCCCTGAGAGGCTACCTATGTTTCTGTATGTAACTCTACAGTCATATGCATACAAGCAGCAACAAGTGGACTCAGTGTATTATTTTTAAGTACTGGAAATTGGTAGGAAAAATGGTGACTGGATAGGAAAGAAATTGGAGGGAACAGAATAGGAGATAAATTTGTTATTAATCTTTCAGTATTTTACATAATGTAATTATATAATTACATATATGTACATATAATTTTTATCATGTAATTATATAATTACATATATACACATATCATGTACATATATCTATACATTCTTAAATACATAAAAAGAGCCTACTCAGTATACATAATGTTACTTTTATGTATGTTTTAAGGGCTGACTATTTGGTATTGGATAACCATTTGATCAAATCATGTGCAAATGTTATTAAATTCTCAAACAACAAAAATAGAAATAAACTATTTTTTAAAAATAAAATATTTAAAATATAAAATATAATCAGCTTTATATGTAATTTGACATTTTACATTTCTACAACTTTCTCATATAACCATGCTAATGCCATTAAATAGTTCTTGAAATATGATTTTTATTTGTTTCAGAATAGTATATCAAATGGATAAATGAAGACATTTATCTGATTCTACTGTGAATGTTATCTCTTGGGAAAAATAAGTTATTTTTTAAAAGCAGTTCATAACCTTCTTAAAAAGCAATAAATACTAGCAATCTGCTAAATAAGAAATGTACCATATATTACCTCCTTTAGTACTACAGAGTCTGACATATGTAGCCACAAACCTTCAATTCATAGTATTAAGTTTCAAAAAGTTTAAATACACTGTTTAAAACAATGAAACTGGGGCGTATCCAAGTCATTTTCAAGCCAGAAGGGACTGTAGCATCCTTTAGGCTGTAGCAGGCGACAGCTACTGAATAATGGCAATTCCAGAGTAGTGTTTTATCTGTCATCACTTGCTCTCCACTCAGAACATTTATATGGGATACTCTGACAGAGACCTAAAGGAATCAGAATGATAACAGAGCAGGAAACCTATAGACCCATATGTATTTTGCTGTGACCTATTCAGAAGATGTCCCTGTGAAATAATGCCTGAGCATGTGTCAATCCCACTGCAGTGTTTTGCTCTCCCTGGCAACTACACTCTTTCTGGAATTGCCCATAGCGACAGTTTGAGCAGCTTTAATTAACAAGCATGATTAGACTGGAGAAAATTCATTCCCTAAATGCCAGTCAGTCCTATTTTCTCTTTCATGAGTTCCGAAACAAAGATTGCAGTTGATACTGCTGCCGGCAGTGTCTCATGGAACCCAGGGCCCTAAAAAGGTTGGCTAGGGTTTCAGTTTTGGCATGGCTGGAAACCAGACAGAACTGGAAGCAAATACATTCAAGAAACAAGCATAATCAAAGGATTCCCGAGTTCTGCAGCTTCATTCCAGTGAGGGCAAAAGCTGTCACATTTCTGTGCTCCTTCTAACAAAGGAACTCCCAGCCCCATCAAAGTCCAAAGCAGTGATCTTTGAGTTATAATAGCTAGGAACCAGTTGAAAAAGGATAGACAATGAGAGTGAAATTATATATATATATATATATAAAATTATATATATTAAGACATCATCTCACAAGAACATACAACATTAAATGCTTTGAATAAGAACCTAGGAGTTTCTGATACACTGTTTCTTTTCCTCTGCACGTGACCCAAAATAAAGGATAAAAAGGTAAGAAAACATGGCTAATTTGTGTAAACAATGGGAGAGATTACCACATGTAACACACATGAAAGTCTTAACATTTATATTTTTTATATAACGATAGGTAATAGAGTGACATACTCTTTTTACTTATACTTCACAGCATAATGGGACTGTAGTTTTGATCTGTACAGGCTCGAATCCTGGCTTAACAGTTACTGCCTGTGTGACAGTAACTATATTTATATTATAGTTATATTTTATATAAAATTTTATATATTTATATAACTATAATTATCCTCTTCATGATTCTACTATAACTCTAAGTGGATGAATAGCAAATAGCAGTTTCCAACTGAAGTTATACGAATTTGATTAAATATTATCAGTAACTTGCTTCAAGCAGTACCTGTAACTGTTTTAGTCCTGAGCAATAACATGCCACTTAATAATAATGTTCATACTTTTTTCCAAGTTAGGACCTTGAATTATTGCCCCCCCGATGAAGAGAGTTTTCTTTTTCTCAACATCTCTAATTACATTAAAACTTTTATAAATCAATAAGTATAGAATCTTATGAGACATTCAGAGACTTGAAATAAATGATAGTCCTTGATGATAAATACATTTTATGGATTAAGATTTGTATGTCTTTATTGAACCCCAAAGTTTATATTCTTGAAAATACAAAAAAGTACAACCCAAAGGAGCTAGAGATTTATAATTACAGCACATAACATAGGTAAGGACACAGCACTAATGCCAAGGAAAGAACGAAGAAGGGACTTATTAGTTTCTGTTGTGGGATATTTGCCTACTAGGTGAAAATATATCACTGTAATTGGTACCATTAAAATGGTGAATGAAGGGGAGGGGAGAAGCAGGGAGGGTAGCAGAGAGAAATGTAGAGCTCAATTAAAATCAATAAAAAAGAAACTCAAATAACATTAAAAAAAGGTGAACAGCCAATAGCTAGTCAGGAGGTATAGGCAGAACTTCAGGGCAGAGAGAGAACTCTAGGAAGAAGAAAGCAGAGTCACCATTAAGACATGGAAAAAGCAGGATGGCAGTACAGAGGGATGAGGTAATGAGCCACAAAACAAAATGTAGATTAAAATAAATGGGTTAATTTAAGTTATAAGAGTTAGTGAGACAAGCCTAAACTAAGGTTGAGCTTTAATAATTAATAAGTCTCCATGCAGTTATTTATAAGCTGGCACCCAAAGTCCTACTACATGATTCCTCTATTTTAAGTCAATGGTCCACTTAGCTTTCAGTTTTCTTGGCTGTTAGATATATAGAGAAAAGAATAGAATAACGGTGACTGTAGGTCTTAGTGAAAATTAAATAGTCAGAGACCTAAGAACTATGGCCTTTATTCCTTCTCTAAAATTACTCTAACATATAAAAAATATTTTCTTGTTAAATTCAATTTAACCTGAAAATTGCATTAACCAAATTGCTATAAACTTTCTTATGATTTCAATTTTACCCTGTTTCATAAAACATATCCATGCTTAGTTATGATATAAAATTATAGGAAATAGATAGATATGCATTCACAGAATATGAATTAGTTTTTAAGTCTCTTGCCACAGTCAGAAGATATCTTCATTCAAAAATCAATTTTATAAACTCCCAAATATATTTTATGATTTATTAGGTCAATCTCAGGAATTTCACATTCTAGGCAAGAGCTCTATCACTAAACTCTACCTCCAGTCCTTGATCCCTTTGTTTTATTTATAGAATAAAATAAATTAATACTGTGCTCCAACTGGCTTGGAATTCATCACCCTCCACTTGACTCAACCTCCTGAGTAATTAGGATTGCTGGTATGCACCACCATGCCTGACTCAGATTCATGCTTCTCTCTGAACAAAGGAGTTTTATGACTAACGAGCTATATTCTCATTCCTTTTAAAGAGATAATATTTTTATTAACTCTAGAAAATTCATGCAATTTGTTTGATCATATTTACTCTCTCCTCTAACTCCTCCCAGATCCATCCCTACCTCACAGTCTACCCAACTTTGTGTTCTCTCTCTCATTCTCTTCTTCAAACCCAGTTGATGTTAGCCACCTCTTCGGGTGTGGAGCCTGTCCTGGGGTATGGACATCCTCAAAGAAAACTAATTCCCTCTCCAACAACCATAAAATACTTAGGTAGACATCGAACCCCCATCTTCTTCTCAAGCTGGGGTTTGAGCCTGTCTGAGGCTTATCCATACTGTCCCAAACTTTGTGAGGTTTATACACTGTCCTGTTGTGGCCAGAAGCTACTGTTTTGGTTTGTTTGTTTTTATGGCTTTCACCACCTCTGACTCTGAGAATCTTTCTACTTTCTTTTCCTTGAATGGAGGGATGTGATATAGATATTCCGTTTATATAGTCTTCTTTTGAAATAATATCTCACTGGGTTGTTTAGAATAACCCTGAAATTGTGGTCAACTTGCCTCATCTTCCAGAGAAGATGTCCAATTTTTTTATGAGTCTATTCTTCAACTGGAGTAGAGGTAGACATAAGTGTCAGACAAATTCACTTCATTACATAGGTATTTTATAACAAATTACAACATCTTTAAGTCTTAGATAATGTATCATATAGCATAAAAGAAGATGGCATTGCCCCCTCCTTCATAATAAAACTGGTTCTGTAGATTGTAAGAACCACGAGTTATGAAGGACTGCTGTGAACCAGTGTCTTCTATATATGTCAAATCAATAAACTCATGAACCGCTGAAGCTGTGACTACCTGCACAAGATTTGCCCCGTCAGTATTTCATCATCAAAAGAGGGTGCTCTGAGGCCCTCCCCCTCCCTAAAGGACCACTGACAGTTAATGGTTCCTGACAGAAGGGATGTAACTTTCTTTAGTGGTATAAGCATTAATAGGTTGAAATTCTTCTGGTAAATAAGTTCCAGAACATGCTCACGCAGGCAACCCTACTTAAACTCAGAGGGCCGCACTCAAAATGTATATGATAGTAGAAGAATTGACGTAAGAATAAGGACTTCAGTGGGAGAAGGAGTGGGAAAATAACAGGGTAATAGGGAAGGGAAGAACTAAAATTCATTATAATTACATATTACACTGCCAAGAATAAATCAAAAATAACATATAAATTTATGTCAGAATAAACATATTGCTTCATGGATAATTTTTGGAGTTAATGTTTGTTTTTGCTTTCACAGAAGTCAGAGGTTGGATGGATATATTTAAAAATTCATACTTTGGGTGGATATTATAAAAGTCATTATAATTTTATGTAACTTTGATGTTTTATCAGACTTTCTTAAATATTATTTGGTATGATTTATTTAGAAAATATTGATACCTTTTCTGAGCATCAAAAAGTTTAAGGTACATCCACTACATGGCATTGCCCCCTTAGAAGCCACATCTGTTTAAGCGTGTAAAGCTGACTGTGGAGTCAAAGCATAATCACCCATCAAATAATAGTTCTTTTCTGAGCCAAAAAGATTATTTACCCATACTTTTAGAAGCAAGGTAAAAGAACAAATTATATTTAGCTATGGAGTAAATATATCAGAGAGAGGGGAAGCAAACAGAATCATGAAAAGAAATTATACCAGGGCTCAAAAGAAAGAGGCATTAGTAACGTCCCTGAAAAGGAGACAAAAATGAGCAACGTCTTTAAAAACCAGGTCTACTGCTGGAGTTCATGAAATGAAACCAGGTCTACTGCTGGAGTTCACAAAATGTCTCTAGTATCCCTTTAATAGCTAGATCTGTGGTTGTATCATGAGTTACCTGGATGTGCCTCTGCTCCTTTCAATATAATAGCCCTGGCCCAGCACATCCTCATGACAGCCCTCAAGCTGATCAGAGACAGCGTTATCATTGGAGTGGAGACAAAAGAGAGCATCAGGCATAAGTCTGTCTCATGGTCCCCTGCATGTTCTGATGAATTCATCAGAACCACCCAGAGAACTTTCTCAAGTAAGATTCCCAGACTCCTTGGGATGAAGATTGAGTAGGCCATTGTCTGAGGACTCCCAAGTATTCTTGCTAGCATGTTTAAGAAACCAAACCTGGAGATATTTGGACTTCTTTGATTTATGAGTATTTTGGGAGATATGAAAAAATGTGATTTATCTTTTGTTCTATAATTTGCATTTGTATAACTTTAGGACTCCTGGGTTAGACCTAGTTAGTGTTCCTTCTGGGAAGAAAATTAAGGTGACCCATAGCCAGCCACCAGGAAATACCCACTCAACCTATAATCTAAAATAAACATTTTGTAAATAATAAACAAGAAAAAGAAATAAAACATCCTTTTCTGTTTTACAAAGTACTACAGGAGACATTTCCATGGAAAGTACATAATTTATGAAAATAGTTACCTACAGAACTTGGATTTAGTTCCCAGTGTGTCTTTCATAGAGTTTCTGTGAAGAATACATGTGTAATGTACACGGGAAACAAACCTAATGATTTTCATGATACACTTGTCAAAAAGAAACAATATATTAATGATTTTATTTTTTAAAGACAAAATGCTATTTTTGCTTCTGACTTTGCTTATTCCCAGCCTGAGTGCATTCTGCCAACCTAGAATTTAAAAATAAATTCTAGTCAGACGAAGTCAATAGCTAGGTCTTTTCCAAACAATGTAGCTTCTGCTAGTAAATCTAGAGTATAAAAGGGAAATGATCTCCATTAACAATAATCAATTACCTTCTTTATCAATGAGCCATTCCTATGATGAACATAAATAGTAAACACTGAAATCCAGAAAATTTACAAACTCATGTTTATCACTAATAAAATTAGCCTATGTGATGCATAGACACAACACCAGATAAAACAGTGCCTGGAGAACAAAAATCTATGAGTGCTTCAGGGTGGGTGGGGGTGGGCTAGGGAAATGGCTCAATAGTTAAGAGCATTGGCTGCTGTTACTAAGGACCTG
>LOJH01008377.1:16845-26951 GCA_001685095.1 Ellobius talpinus
GTGTGTGTGTGTGTGTGTGTGTGTGTGTGTGTGTGTATACTTCTATTCCAGATCTGATGTCCTATTCCAGCTTCCATAGGCACCAGTTATACACATGATACACAAACATACCTGAAGGCTAAAGACCTATACATGTAAATGAAATTATGTTATTCATTTTTAAATGTCCAGGGAAGAGAGCAGCATGGTTGACTGACAGCCATTTCACAACCTTTTGCTAGAAGGCACTGCACAAAATAAGGACTGAGGTTTTTGTTTCCTGTTATCATTTGTGTTATCCTTAGTATTATCACTGACTAGTTACCAAAGAGATTATGTGCTGTTACAATTGTATGATAGGAAATTTATGTGTCTTTCTTCTTGCATTGCCTTTGCATTCACAAAGCATTACAAATGTGTTTGCTTCCCGGATTGATTTTTCTAGCAGGAAAGCATAGTAATACAGAAATACATTTTTCTATGGTTCTATTTGTTATTCCTCTTGGATGTGATCAATTTATATCTAAGTCCTGTAAGAGTTTAATTAGTATGGCTCCAACCAATCACCATGCTGATCTCTGAAATTCAAACGAAAATGAGTTTCAGGACTAGGAGTTTGAACCCTGAAAACAGACTGCACTCCCTCTATCCTGGGGCTCTCAGCTGAGGACTTTTAGAAACTTAGCTCTTCTTTTATATTCTGCTGACTTAAATCTTGCTAAAGCAGCATCGCAGTTCTGCTTTAAATGATATCTTTCTATGCACAGGGCCAATAAAAAGCAGAGCCCATTCATTATTTAACTATTTATTTCGACAGCATCATTGTGAGCTGCTCAGGTGTTACAGCCCGCTGCACCAGTAGACCATGCAAGCACAAAGGAAGGGAAACGGATGATGACTTACACCTGAAAAGTGCTGTAAAATCTATGGGGTGCGACATGGAAATCACTTTGAATTACCTTTCCATCTGGCAGGAGAAGCAGGGCCTGTTTAATACTATTGCACCAATTTCTTCATGGTGCTTTTCATGAAAGCCTGTATGAGCTGAGTCCTGCATAGGCACTGAAGAGCACTGCATGGTTCAGGTCACACTTGCATCTCTTTATCAGCATCACCATTTTTTAACACACCAGGATTTGTCTGTGATGGCAGGGGTTAGAAGAGATGGGCTTATTTGTAAGTCAAAAGGCCTAGGTCATTTACAAAGATGGCTGCATTCTCCATGAATTAAGTATTACTACCAAAATTAAGACTTCTCTCCTGGTAGGGCCTGCATTTTGCTTTCAAGTTGTAAATTAGGATTAACCAAGCTGTGGAGGAGTAAGCTCTTAGGGGGAAAAAAAGAAAAAAAAGCACAAAGTTTTATTTTGCTCTTATAAATGGTTACAGAATCAGCCAAGAGACAGGAAAGGCAAGTGAGTACTTCCCTGGGGGTGAGGAGGGGCATGAATACTACAAACCCAAGTGTCATGACTTGTCCATGTCCAGGCAATCTCTGACTTCATGGCAACGTGTGGATCAGTAGTTAAGCTGTTTTCTAGGAAAGAAAGCACAGTCATGGGTTTGTTTTTATTTGGTATCTAGTGCATTTTGGAAAAAACAGAACTGTGTTTTCTTAAGGATCTCCCTCTCCTTCCTTCTCTCCATCTCTAAATCCCTGCCTTTCTCTTTTATGTCTTTTTTCCTTTCAGTGAAATCTGCACCATGAATGATGACCTAGCTCATCTTCAGAGCTGCAGGGAAGATTTGATTTCTCCCCACGCAGACTTAGTAAATTCTTTCATAATTCTTAAACTCTCAGAAATACTTCTTCCACTTGCTTTTAGATAAGAGCAAAGTTCCTGTTTTATTGATATAAATGGAGTTTGGGAAAACATTTAGGGTTTAGCTAAGTCAAAGATTACAGTTCCAATCTTCCAGGTTCCTGTCTCATCCTAGACATTCACTGCTTGAATTCTTTCTTAACTGATTTCACGCAAGTGCAGATATGGATTTGCAAATGTCATACTGCCTGAACATTCATTTCTTCCTTCTCTTTCATTATCCAGAAGAAATGTGAGGAAATATGGTCTTAAAGATATATATGTCTTCTCTACCTGCTCCAGGAGGAAATACATAACATTTGTTAATGCAATTTAGTATCAGCTGACCTTGGCTCAAATATTAGTTTTAATATCTTCTCTGGCCTCCAGTGCCATAATCTTTAAAATGGAATTCCACAACAGTCCTCTCTCTTAAGCTTGTCCATACAGACATACTGAGCACTCATCTATGCCAGAGATTTTGCTCAGACCTTAGCCTGATTTAACTCGGGATGTTCCCTTTGAGATAGGGATTTTAATTATTCCTGCTTTGTAGATGGGGGAACAAGAGATAAGAAAGATTTTATTTAAAGCCAGGAAAGTTACCAGTGCTGCAATGGACGATACTTTGGTGAATCAGGGTGACAGATGGGGCTTGGGCTCTTATTCTAAGTAGTTACTCCTAACTGAATCCTGCCCACATCTTGGGATGTTATCATCACCCAGCAGGCTGCATGAATCAGGCAGACTTCAGTGGCAAATGTGCTGATGTATGCCCTAGGACATTTTAATGAGCATTGATCCCTTCCTGGTCCAATAATTATCTCACAAGCTAGGCAATCATTTAGAAACAGTTCCTCCCTTGCAAGAGGATGAGTAAAGGGGCAATGTTGCATAATCTATTTTCCCTTTGAAGAAGATTTTGGACAACAAAGAAGAGAGTCTCACATAATATCTCTGCTAGCTGGTTTTATTGTGTCAGGAGGAATACTCTAGAAACTAAGTAATAAATTGAATTGTACAAGGTGACCTTACAGAATCGCTAGTGACTGCATTTCTAATTTTTTTTTGAACTCAGAGAAAGAAATTTTATTATTGAAGAAATTAGTTCTCTTTGGCAGTCCTGCAGAAGGTTCATTATTACTCCTGGCCCTTCTTCTTGTGGCACATGGTGGGTCTATTTCTGTACATAGGCAGGGATATTTTTTATTTATTGTTTCTTTTTCATGCTATTATTATGCAGACTTGTATATTCAGAGGAATTAGCAACTAAGACAAAGAGGTATACAATATGTAGCACATAAATGGTGATAAATAACAGCCTGTATAAATCACAATTTCCTTAATATATACACTAGTAAGAATTGATAGTGACTTGACAAATACTGAAGAAATAAACCAACATGATAAATGCAAAGATCATTAACTTCCATTCAATCTGTGAACTGCAATATCACTAAGAAATGTTCTCACGTCTAATAAATTATAATATTTCATGGATTTATTGTATCAATGGTTAAATAGGACTAATTTTTCCATTTGTCTGAGAAAAATGGTATATGAAATAGAGAGCTGGATCACTGTTGTATAAGAGTCACTATTAAATATTTCAAAATATCCTATACACTAATTCATTCACTGTTCAGCCCCAACTGTGAATAGCTGCTTTCAGGGCATAAGTCCTAGACAATGACAAACCCATAATTTCTGTGATGCAAAGCAGACCAGTTGTAGTCTTTCCATATTGGTTTGAACATTTAATGCATCCATCAATGCTTGTAGTTTACCATTCTCAGAGCTTTACCCTGTTTAGATAATTAGCTCACACAATCACAACCAAAGGACCCTCAGGATAATGTCCAAACCAACATAAGACTGAGTGGGAGACCAAAAGATCTCTGCTCCAGCCCGGGTGGAGACAACAGGCGCCTGACCAGCACCTTGTGGTGCTGAGTGATTGGGCTTGATTGCCATGAGCTAATATAGGTCTAGGGTGGGGTATGGAATAGAGAGAAATAGAATAATAGTTCATGTCCTGCGAAGAGCGCAAAATCCAAAGAAGTGAAGTAGGTGAGAAATGGGTCGAGGTGTGTGGCCTGCTTACCACCTGGGAGCCATAGTGATTTCTGGGCCTGGGTCATTTCTGAGCAGTGGCCCTGCTGCAAATGTGGCCTGTGTTGATGACTGTGGCTCCTGTTACCACTTGCAAGAGGACAGGAGTGAGAAGAGTTGGCCCCACACCTCACTATCTGCAACACTAGCCCTGCCCCTCACTCATTGCAGCGCTGGAGAGAGTGGCTCCTGAACCTCACCTGGGCAGTGCAACAGAGCTGACCCTGTTGGCAGGGGTCTAGATGAGCTGGCCCTCAGGGTATTAAGTGGGAGAACTGGTCCCATCCCCCTTGTCTGCCATACAGAGGAGCAGTGAGGGAAAGACGCCCTTCCCCACTTGGCCCTCAGTACCTGCAGCAAGCAGGGGACTGATCCAGCCCCTAACCAACTGCAGCACTGGGGAGAGTAGGCAGGCCCTGCACCTCACGTGGGCAGCACAGTGGAGCGCTCCCTGTTGACAGGAGCAGGGTGAGCAGGGTCCAAGAATGTGACTGTGAGAGATCCGGCCCCACCCCTCATCTGCCATAGGGTGAAATGAGCAAGAGAGAGATGCCCGGCCACAGACCCTCAACATCTGTGGCAGGTGCGCAAGCAGGCTCTGTGATCTTGAGAACCAGAGAGCTGGTCCAGTACCTCACCAGCTGTCGCACTCAGGAGAGCAGGTCCTGCAGCGCACCTGGGCAACACAGTTGAGCAGACCCTGCTGGAGAGGGCACAGGGGAGCCAGCTCTGAGGGCAGGAGAGTAGGAGAGCTAACTCCACTCACTACTCATATGTGGTGTAGTGGCATGGAGAGAAGAGATGCCATCCTTGCCCTTTTCAACCCTTGCTTCCTGCATTAGAAGGGCGAGTGGGCCCCTGAGCCATGGCAGCGGAAGAGCTGGCCCAGCCCCTCATCTGGGCAACACAGTACTGCGGACTCTGCTGTCAGAGATGTGGGTACCCTTCCCGGAGGTCATGAGAGTAGGAGAAACGGCCCCGTCCCCTTCGTGGGCCATGTAGTGGCTAGGGCAAGGGGAAGATGCCACAGTGCCCTCACTCCTCGCCACTCATGACAGGCAAGAGAGCTGGCCCTGCCCCTTACCAGCGGCAGCACTGAAGAGAGGGTCTGCCCTGCACCTCTCCTGGGCATACAGTAAAGCCGACCCATTGACTGGGGCTCAGGGGAGCTGGTCCAGAAAGACTGAGCATGGACGTGAGAGTACTGCTCCTCCCCTCGTCTGCAATACTGTGGTGTAAGTGAAGCAGAGAAGCCTCCCACTGCCCCTCACTGCCTGTAGCAGGTGGAAGAGCTGTCCCTGCGTTCACAAGAGCAAGAGAGGTGGCCCTGTCTCTCAACTGAAGCACTCAGCCGATTTGCCCCTGTGCCTCACCTGGACAAAGCAGCAAAGCTGGCCCTGGTGGTATAGGTGTAGGTGAGCTGGCCCTGAGGGCATCAAAGCAGGACAACTGGTCCTGCCCCTTGATGCTCACTGCATAGAGTAAGCTAGCTGGGGGCAGTGCTGTAGAGATATTGAGGGTGCCAGTGGGCTGACCAACCCAGCAACCAGCCAGGCCCAGAATCAGGGCTGTGAGTTGGCCCATCTCAACATGCATTCCATCTGTAATGTACTAGAGCATGCGAAGGGGCTGGTCCTGCAGACCCAAGTTTGAGGATCTCCATGACACAGGACAACAGGATATCCAAGAGGAGTTGCTGTGAAGCCAATACTGATAGTGTTAGCAGAAACCAGAGTCCTCTAACCAGACGAACAACTTATTGCCATGAATACTTTCAAGCAAGATGTATGGTCTAAAGATATACTGTGTGACTCACTGTGTCACACTAGAGTTTCCATGATAAGTTTCCTTTTCTTTCCATTTAAGTTTCATTTTGTTCTATCTTGGGGAAGGGAGGTTGCAAGGGAAGAGGGGGAGCAAGATGCACAATGTGAAAGCCACAAAGAATCGATTAAAAGTTAAATTAGAAAAAATAATTCAAAAGGAACAAAAAATAAAAGAATTCCTCTAGGGACTGCCATGAGCTTCACCCTCTCCACAAGCTTTGGCCCTATGAGATCAGCATCCAGGCACCTGACATGAGCTTGATGACTCACTGTGAACAGAGGAGTGAGTCATGAAGATGCACATTTCTTCAGTATTTGTGTCTCATTGTGAAGCTCCAGCCAGAGAAAAATGGTCTGGAACATGAAAATGCATTGTTCTAGCACCTAGACTGCCTCTCGATTATGAGTTAGATGGCTAAGGATAGCTCAGAATGTGTTTATTATTTTAGAGTGCCAAATAGGGAAAACCTTATTGATCTAACTTCTGTTTTCTACAAAGAGTGGTGATTGTGATTGCCTTCTGTCTGCAGAGATAACCAGCATCAGACCTGCCTTAAAATGTTTCTTGCTCAGGTTTAAATGAGAAATATTTAAGGGCATATTAAAAATATTTTTAATTCATTAATTCAATATCAAGCTGACAAATATCAATGTACTATTGTAGAGTGGACACAGATGAAGAGGAATGACATACAAAACAGATATGATATTTACCTTTCAGTGGATAGAAATTATCATAGTTTATATAATTTTTGAAATAATCATGTAAGAGAAAAATAATTTCCTTAGAAATATATTCCTTTATACCACATATGTGAGTCATGTTAGGGAAAAAGTCCCTGACAAAGTGACACTTGAAAAGAGCAAATAAGGGATACTACTAATTAACCCGACAGTCAGAGAGACTAAAAGACATTCCAGAGGAATAATATGCTCTAAGAGTCTGAGATGCAAAGGCTAACAATGCATTCTAGGAATAGAAAGCTCAGCACAGCCAAGTCAAAGGAAATGCCAGACCCATGTGATCAGGCACACAGAAATTCCATGAACTTGCAAGTTATGTCAGGATTATTTTAAATTGATTTTTGAATTATATGTCATAATAGTATATTCTTGTTGGACACATTGTATGTTTTGGCATATACATACTATATGTTAACCAGTTTGGGGTTCTAGCACTCAAATTGTACCTCATCTCAGACAGCTTAGAAAGTTCAAAACCCTTTCTTCTCCAGCTATGTGCACTATACAACAGGATACTATTAACTACAATTGCTGTCTGAATAACAGTATACAAGAGCATGGTTTTTCTATTGGCCGCTACTTTGTTCCCATTAGTCAATCTCTCCATTGCTCTCCAAAACCCCTGCCCTTTTTCAGATCTGGAAATCACTATTCTGCATCCATGAGTGTGGGTTTTTATTAATCCAAGATGGAGAATCATTTGAAGAACATTTTAGTAATCCAAGAAGATGTGTAATTTCTTTGTTTGTTATTGAAAATAGATTTTATTTCATACAATATATTATGATTATGGTTTCCCTGCCCCCAACTCTTCCCAGTTCCTTCCCACCTCCCCTCTCTTGCAGATCCACACCATTTCTGCCTTTCATTAGAAAACAAACTGGCATCTAAACAATAATAATAAAATACTATAAAACTAAATTAACCAAGAAGAAATAAGACAAAACAAATAAACAGAAGAAAAAGAGCTAAAGAAAAATGAGAAATACATATAGATAGACAGACTAATATTCACTTTCATTCATGCAGGGATCTCATGAAAACATTAAACCTGAAGCCATAATTTTCACAAAAGACAGCTGTGGATCAGAGAACTGATTTTGAAGCCTCCATGACTTTACTTTAAAAATCAGTATACAATGTGTACTTATCAATAACCATTGTCATGATGAAGAAAGTAAGAAAAATTTCTAGAATTGTTACTATAGGAGTTCTTTGGTCATGTAAATCTGGCTGTTCCTATGACATCACTACAGTGTTTTTAAAATGTCTTTCTTGAGGCCAGATGTTATCTGAGCCCAGAAAAGTCATGTACTTTTATGAGGTACTATCCACTTAATGTCAATCTTCACTAGCCTGAATAGTATCAGTGAGCTCATCTACCCAAAATTCATGTAGAACTAGCTTGAACCCCCATCAACTCATCTTATGTTGACAGTGAAAACGTTTTTCTCTGTGCCCTCAAAATTCCCTGTCCTGATGTGTATTTTGATCTCTACTTTGTGTGGTATGACTCTTCTATGCTGTGGATCTCATGGTTAGACTATGACGTGTTTAAGGGAAGCCTCAGGGTCGTACATATTTGCATTCTTCATATTTGCCTTCTTCCTGGCTCTGAGTACATACTGGGGACTCAGGAAATGTTAGTTTGCTAAGAATATGAAGTTATATTCATTTATCTTCAATTCACAATATACAGTAAAATATCTAAGGTGAGTAATACGTGCCCTAAATATAAAAACTGAAATAAAGGCCAGCCGGGTGGATGTAGTTTGGAAAGAATGTGGATAGGTGGTTCTGGACTTGCGGGTGCTGGGAGTCCCTTTGAAAGAGGCATTATCATAAGGCAGCACATGCACTGTCTTTAGGTAAACCTGTATCAGGACCGACACTCATTTATGAGAACCACAAGGGTATATTTCTTGCAAATCAGTTCACTGCCCAGGACACAATACAGTTTGCACAGCCTCAGACTTTTGCTTTGTATGTTTGCACTTAGAGTACTGTTTGCCCTTAGAGTACCTACACTTCATTTCTATAAAAACCAATACCAAGTCAGTGAGAGCTTGTCGAGGAACCAAACTAGGTAAATTATAGAGGCATTAAAAGACTTCATAAAGATGAAAACTTCTATTTTCCACATTCCAATAAACATAGCATCAATTAAAATCTCAAGGCCAAGAAACTCAGCCAAGTTTTCATCCAGATGGATTTTTTAATAAATGCTCTGAAGCCCTTAAAACCAGGTATTCCAGCCAAAGCATGAAAAAGCCAAAGGGTATACAATTCCCCAAAGAAACAGCAGTAACATCACCAGCAAGTTTGATTCCTAGATGGACATAAATCTACTTTTCTTGTTCTTTTATTTTGATCAACATTTACTGCATGTCTGCTATTCACTGAATGGGCCCCCAAGAAAATGAAAAAATACCCATGTATATACACACAAATAGACATGCGAATACATAAACATACCAAGTACAGTTAGAAGTGGGAAAGCAGTGTGATTGACAGTTACTCCTTCAAGGGCAATAAGTTAAATATGTCCCTCTAAAATCCATATGGTAACCCCACTACCCCACAAGGCCTTATTTCAAGTAGTTTCAGCAAATTGTATATAATTAATTAATATTAGTCATAACAGAGTGGCATGGTCCCTGACCAAATATGACAGGTATCATCATATAGAGAAATGGGGAAGATATATTTATGGCAAGAACACAACAAGAAGGCTGGGGGTGTTCCACAAACCAGGGTAAGAGGAATCCAGAAGATAGAAGAGACCCTAGTGCCTTCACAAGACATGTTTCTATGATGGCACCTAGATCTCAGGTAAATTATCTTCAGAAAGAGACGAGCATGTATTTCTGCTGTTACAGAGACAGGGTGTGTGCTCATTATAGAAGCACTGGGTTTCTTATACTCTCTTCATGCTGGATTCTACTAACCTATATAATAGCGTTTCACTAACGAGACGACACTAACACATTTTGAGCTTCAGGGACTAACACATATGTAGGAGTACAAAAATATGTCATTAAAGAAGCCCTTTTGCATCAAAACATTGAGAACTATATTGTTTCCAGGCATATCTGAACTCTAGATTTCAACAAGGACACATACCAGATTTCAAGACAGGTTGAGAAATAAGGTAGCAAAATTTCTTAATAATAAATGTTATGTTGATTAGATACTGAAGTAACTAGCATATAATGACTTTAATAAAGTAGTCAGTTAGACTAATAAATTAGAGATAATTTTACCCAATTCTTTCATTTTTTAAAATGTAGATGGTAAAACAGGTTACACATATCCTATTTGCATTGATCAGCACAAGTCTGATGATAAATTATGCTGCCAGATTTTCTTTAAAACACATATTATATTCTTTTGACAGAACATGTTGGGGATATACATAAATCAAATTTTCTATGTAGCACAAATTACTAGCCTTTATGAATCCACACAAAGCTGCCAGTTTAGTTCATTTTGTTCCTGATGTTGGATCCAGGGGACAGATTGAGCCGATGGAAGAAGGTGTATCTTATTGGCTTGAGACATTACTACAAAGACTTGCCCCTCCTTCAGGTAGGAAAGCAGAGTCTTCTCTCCATATTGATTTTCTTCATATTTATAATCCTTC
>LOJH01008378.1:3637-27545 GCA_001685095.1 Ellobius talpinus
TGAGCTATGTTTTAAGCACATTTTTGTTATTTGTTTGTTTATCTATCTATCTATATATCTATCTATCTATCTATCTATCTATCTATTTATTTATTTTCCGGGGGGGGGGAGAATGTGGGGAATGCCACCTTGCACATCTAGAGATCAGAGAATACCGTTCCAGAGTCATTGCTCTCTTTCTACCCTGCATCTCCCAGGAATTGAACTCAGGTCTTCAGACTTGACAGCAAGCGTCTTTACTCACCAAGTCATCTCACTGGGCCTAACTATGGTTTTAAAGGTACATACATAAAGGGATTACGTATGTCTAAAAATTTCTTTATATTCCTAACTGGTATTGATACACACACATTTTTCGGTCATCAAGACAAACAAACCCTCCCCAGCTAAGTTTACTTTTCAAAGTAGCAGGCGAGAGGAGTTTGCTGTTGGGGTTCATTTTCTTTGCAAATGTGTTTCCTCTAGCTGGAAAGAGGAAACAGCTTTCCTCTCTGTTCCTCCCACCATAGAAGACAGGGCGTGGAGAGGAAGCGAGGCAAGGTGTAAAGAGTGACAGAGGAGCCTCTTAAAATCTATATCTTTTTTTTTTTAAAAAAGGAAACTTGGCCATTGATGACCCCAGGACAGAGGTGGTGATGACAACTGAGGATGTTGCTGCTCATTGCTTTTGGGGTCCAGAATATGAACAGAGTGATGCCTTCGACTCCAAGGCCATGGCTGTGCAAAGCCACAATTTCCGTCTCCACAGGGTCCTCTATCCCCAGTTTCCATCTCCACAGGGTCCTCTATCCCCAGTTTCCATCTCCACAGGGTCCTCTATCCCCAGTTTCCGTCTCCACAGGGTCCTCTATCCCCAAACAAATTTGCCCCCTTCCATTGTATTTATCACCTGTCGTATGGGTAAGAAAAAAAAAGGGGAAACCACTTTTGAGACGTCTACAAAGTGGATCAGGCAGGGATCGGCTCACAGTGAGGCTGGAGGGTTAGTGACAGGATGGTGAGCTAAGCACAGAGAGAGGGGCCAGCTGTCCTGGGCTGGTGAGAGTTCACACATGCGTGTGACACATTGCCATGGTGTCTGCAAAGCGCCACTGAGGAGTTCAGAGTTTAAGAGTTGTCCAGGAGGTTTAGAAGATCAACTCTGACCTGAAACCAGGAACAGAGACCCTAACTGTTTCCGTAGTGTGTCACTTCAAAGCAACCCTTTCAATTCCATTTAAAAATGATTTGTGATTAAAGAGGAAGCAGGATCCTGGCTTAGGCTGGGATTCGACACATCTGAACTCTCAGAAATTGTTCCCTTAACTTGCATCGAATGCAAATTTCAGTTCCTAAAACAATCCAAATAAGGTACTAAATATTAAGCAAAGATGATTAATCTTTCTCTAAAATGATAACCCAGCAGGAAAACCACTGAGGGAAAAAATGGAGGTTCATACTAAAAGGAACACCTCACATAGATGTTTAAAAGTGGGTATCTGTGTCTGGTGTGTGTGCGTGTGTATGAGTGTGTATATGTGTGTGTGTGATATGTGTATTGTGCGTGTATGTGTGGTGTGTATGTGGTGTGTATGTGTGTGTGATGTGTATGAGTGTGTGTGTGTGGTGTATATGAGTGTGGTGTGTACGTATGTGTGGTGTGTATGTGCGTGTGTGGTGTGAGCATATGAACGAACCTGTGAGTGTGTGCAGGCACCATTATCATTCTGGTTAAGTGTCCCAGCTGGGTATACAGGTCTAATTGTCTCTCGGGACAACAGTGTCCTCTCTGTGTCTTTGCTCTATCCCTTCCCTTCAAGGAGATAAAAGTGTTTCCCACTGCTCTATAGCTCTCCTGCAAGACCCACAGGTCAGAGGAGGGGACTTTTCATGCCAGAGTGCTAAATGCCTTCATCAAGAGGCATAGGCAAGGCCAGCCAATCCAGCTACTTTTTACTTAAGGGGCTTTGTGAGCCAGGCGGTGGTGGCACACACCTTTAATCCCAGCACTTTGGAAGCAGAGGCAGGTGGATCTCTGTGAGTTCAAGCCCAACCTGGTCTACAAGAGGTGGTTCCAGGACAGGATCCAAAAGCTACAGAGAAACATTCTCTCGGAAAAAACAAAACAAAACAAAACTTAAGGGGCTTTTCTGAGTTTATCCTGTGGATTACAAAGAACGTTCATGCCCACTAGGAAAAGGAGAGGCCAACAACAGAATGGTGCCAGCAATAGGAACAATAAAGCTTTATTGTCTTTATTGGTACTTGACACATCCTGATGCAGTTACAGTCTTTATTTCCAGAGAAGGGTGGGACTCTGAGAAGCGGCCCAGCAGGCTCTATCCCCAGGCTAACCCCACTGCCTCTTTGCACTTCATCACGTGGTCATTTTGAGATTTTTTTGCTCATTTTACAATGGGGGAGACCATGAACCACTAGGGCTAGAGCACTTGCTAGGCTCACACCCTTGGCTTTAACAGGGCCAGATCTCACACCCTTGCCACAGGTAACCTCTCAACAGACAGCTCTGAGCCAGTGCCTGGCATAAGCTACAAGGCTTGGATGTCAGCAATGCTTGGATCTAAGCCCCAGGGAAAGATAGGATTCTAAGCCACAAGCTTGCACAAAATGGGACTGTTTTAGTCATGAGACAAAAATCACCCCGGGCAAAACAAACAAGGAAAAAGGAGACAAAGCCAGGACCCATCTGAATGCAGGCTTCTGGGCCAGCTGCACTGCTGGTTAAGAGCCATGGGGATTTTGTCTTTTGGGCCCAGAGACCAGCTTCCATGGTCTTTGGTGCAAGCGACAGATAGCAGGGCGTGGATGTGGGAAGCACCCAAACTGACACACTGCAAGTCCAGTGATGGGAAAGATTGATTTGTCCCATTTCATTCTCTAAAAAGGCCATTGAATGGCCAAGCCAGACAGGATAAGCATTTTAGTGTACACTGCATAGACAGGGGCAGGTGACATATGTCAGTCCAACCCTTTGTAATTACTGTAAGTAGGGCAAATGACTTAGTAGCTGTCCCTGTGAGTCCAGAGGTCAGGATTCAAAGCAAGTTAGGATGAACTCTTATAGTAACTTCTAGATCAAGCAAACCAGGCTACAGTCAGCACTGAATTAGTGACACTATGCACAACCAATTCTTTCTTTCATTAAAAATCTTCTGTAAAATATACGTGTATTGTAAATACTGTCGTGATGATTGTGAGAGCTCTTTAAACATGGCTCCCACGAGATTTTTTTGTACGCATGATTTAGTGGGGAAATGTGCTCCCAATCATCTCGTGGGCCCAAGGCTTTTTAATAGAGGGTTTGAAGCTCTGAAGGCTACAAATAGGCATTCCCAGCCAGCATCCACTTGCTCCCTAGGATGAATAAATATGTGCCTTTGTGTAAGGAAGTCTGGATGGGACCCAGATTTACCGGGCAGATGTAAAAATCTTGGCTTTTGCTTTAGTGCGCTAACTCAATGTAGTCCAAGTCCTTTCCTCTTGGAAAATTACTCAGCCACACATTCAAACAATTGAAAAAATGAAAAATAAATTCTCTAGGTTACTACACTTCTGCAGGGGGTGGGATGGGGGTTGGGGTGAACACATCTGCCGGCTAAATTTCAGATGTAGGTCTCTGTGGAGGATAGTTGGGCGGGAGGCTGCCTCTCAGGAGCACCCACTTTCTGCCTCTAGTTGGCCTGCTAACTCCTGGCGCTCCTCCTGTCTCGACACATGGACACCAGGTTCCAGCAGCTTCTGTTACTATTTTGGTTAGTTTGACTTATTTCCATGGAGACTCTCAAAGCACTGGAATCTGTAATTATATTTTGCAAAGGCTATTAGGCGCAGGCAGCGCATTTTACAGCTTTGTGGTGCAAGGCCGAGGCTATGCAAGTTTTTGACACCTGGTTATTTCATTCCATACAGTGCAAAGGAATGTCGTAGTGCCAATTGGCCTCCTCGAGGGCATGTCAGGGCCACTCCCTTGTCACAACATTCCCGGTTCCTTCCCACTACAGAGACAGATTTTTGTGCTTTGCACGTGATGGCTCTGCCATGTCAACACGTGATTCACTCTTAGCTCAAAGGAAACACCGACAACATGGGCAGGTGTCGTGGGATCCGACATCCTTCTGGGTAATCTTGGTCTTGTTATCAGACATCTGAGGTGGAAATGTGATGTACTGAAACTGAGTTACAAAAACCACATACAGCAACCAGTAGTGTTTTTAGCCCCAATGTGGTTACAGCCTACTTCCTCTACACATTTATAACAAAGGCTTTTTTTTTTTGAGCCAATTTATGGTGGGTCAGAAGGAAGTCTGTTTTCTAGTTACTGATTTGGTAACTTATATAGACTCCTTAGCTTTTCTTTAAAAGGGATTGAAAATTTTACTTATGTATATGAGTCTCTCTATGTGTATGTCATGTGTGTGTGACTTCCCTAAGAGGCCAGAGAGGCATTGGATCCTGTTGGATCTTCAGGCAGGTGTGAGTCCCCACAATCTGGTGCTGAGATCCATACTCAGTTCCCCTGGAAAAGCAGCAAACTTAACTGCTGAGTCCTCTTTGCAGACCTGTCTTCATAGTTTTATCAAGGAAGAGCTCTTTGGATTCAACGTGAAGGTTGTGTTTTTCTGTATCTGACAGTCATTTCTAGATTAGAGCTACTGAATATGAGCCAAGCAGTGAGTGGGCACATCTAGAAGGGTACGGGCATAGGAAATGCTACAACAGGCTATTTTAGACCCAGAATTTCAGAGTTAAAACTACCTTCATTCGGTGCCTATACAAAGTGAGTATAAATTTGCATTATGTGGGCATGGACTTTACGTGGCGACCCTGACATTTGGGTGTGCCAGCATCTCCAGTGAGCCTTGGCCTCTGCTTTCCTGCCTTGTCCGCCTTAGAAACCCCGCCTGCCAAGACTCAGGCAGGCTTCATAGACACAGCGTTTGCAGAATAAGCAGGGGTGAGGCTGAGCAGCTTGTGGAGCACCCCAGAGATCCACTGAGGGGCCTTCTGGATTTGCCAGGGAGCAAAGAGAGACCTTGGTCTTGTTTCTTCACCCACAGAGCTTCACACTACCACACCTCTGTGTTTTGAGGAATTGTGACTTAGACAGGCCATCAAGCCTACCCACAGGCATCAGAAGTAGTTTGAGCTGCTGCTGGAATCATGCAGGCTCACAGGCAGGGGAGGAGTCATGGAGAAGAATGGGTTCATCCAGCAGGGATGCTCACCTCTATTTCTAGGTAGGAAAAGTGAGTCACTAGATTCACGGTTTCCTGCCTGGCCTGCCCCAGGCTGTGTGCACCTCTTGCTGGCTGTTTCAGTAGATCTGATCTGACTGGTCCCTTGTCACCTTGCCTATGGTAATTGAGGGAGTGGGGCCTTTTTCCACAGTGGCCTGTTTCTACCTGTGCCTATCTAACTACATGGAGAAGGTCTGGAGGTCTATGAAGAAAATGTCTTTATTATGGGCTGGCCTGACCTGGCAACACATGGAAGCTGTCTCAGACTTCTTCCTTTTGATCTCATGTCAGAGAAGCTCCAACCCCTCCCCCATCACTGAGTATTCAGAAGGCAGGAGGTGGACCATGCTTGAGAAAGGTGATAACTGGTCAATCAATATTGTCCTTATGCCACCACCATCACTCCACTTCGGGAGGGGCTTCCCACCACCACCCACACAGGTTTGAACTTGATCCGACTAGAGCAACGAAAAATGAAGAATGGACAGCAGTAGCCCTGAAACTCAATGTGTTTACTGTCTGCAGCATCAATGAAGACACGGGCCAGCTGATCCCCGTAAGTGGTCTCCATAGGAGAGCAGTTTCAGGCCACAGTCATCGGGGATGAGGAAGCTGTGGTTGGTACTTTCTGAACATGCGGGTTTGAGCTGAAGGTCAACTCTGTCAACATCCATCCTCAGACCAGGGGAAGACCTTGCCATTCCCGTGGGTCTGAGGCACTGGTGTCTTCCACACGGTCGTGTGTCTCTTGCAGGACTGCGTCAACACGACCTCCCATCGTCTTTCAGGGAGTAGAGCTTGTTTTACCCCCAAGTGCACTGTCTGTGTGTGGAGCGGGAGCGGAGCAGAGAGCACACCTTCCCAATCAGGCCTCCTTGGCATACGCGGGCTAGTGCTGAAGTGAAGAAGAGGCAAAGACAGGTGAGCTCTCTGTCTACTCTTGAGGACACAGCCGAGGAAGCTGCCCAGCCCCTCCCCCCCCACTTCCATTAGGGAGGACAAAGGTTGACCCTGAGGACAACTTTGGACCCTACAGGGCCTAGAGTGGCAGCAGAGGAATCAACATTAATGAGCTGTTCTAGCTTTCTTTATCTGCCGTGAACTTACTTGCCACCCCGAGAGATAAAAGAAGCAGTAGCCTTGCTGGGCTGCTCTTCTGCACGTTCACTGTTCTTCACCCATGATGCAATGTGGGCTGCCATGGAAAGCCAGCTCTCGGAGAACTTCTCACCCCCGGGGAAGCTGCCCATGCCTACGAGGCTGCCACGGCCTTCGGTGATGGGGTCACTCTCACCAGCAACCAACAAGGGTTGTGGAACCCATTGTTATTTTCCTCCTCATACAGTAGTGAGCTAGAAAGAGGTCAGTGTGTTTTGTGTGTTTTATTTTCCTGTTTCCTTGGGCCATTTGTTGAGGCTCTGAGGATTTCTGTCACCCTCCTTTATAGAAGAGACACCCAATCTTCAAAACTGCAGCCAAGTCACTGAGAGGAAAGAGACTTCTGGGCACACATTGTATCCGGCAGCATATGGTGGGGGCGGGGCACCACCGGTACAGCCACTGCTGCCGCTGCCCTTTCTTCCTTCCCAGCCCAGCCCTGGAGTCTGGGCTCAGCAGCCCGAGTGTCCTCCTGTGCCCCTAGCTTTTGAGGGAGAATCCCTGGGAAGAAGCTGTGTCTGCAAGAACTGATTGAACGTCTATGCCCTATGATTGGAGAGTTTGGAATGTTGCAGGCCCAGATCCTAATTATAATTTATCTCGAGGTATTTTTTAGATCATTAAATAGTCACTTCCTTTTCCCATTTCCCTACCTTACGTCCTTACTACAGTTAAAAAACAAAAACAACAAACAAACAAACCTTTGGAATAAAAACCTTGGAATGTATTAACAAGCCTCTAATTTTCCACCAACCAAAAGGCACCAGGTAGAACCTGAGGCCTATAGCTGAGAAGTCTCCCCCACACTGTAACTGCCCATTTAATGCTGCCACCAACTTATTTTAAACGTGCCTTGATCTTTGCTCCGTGACTATAAAATTTCATGAACCTGCTTCCATTTTGGAACTTGGGGCAACCTAAGTCTGTGTTCCCCGGGGATGCCACTCACAGCTGCTCCAGATAAACCACCTCATCTCTCTGGAGGCGAGGGCTGTGTTTTGGCATCAACGCTCTCAACGCTGCTTTTTCCCTTTGCGTCGCTGCGCCGCACATTCAGTTCCCTGACTTGTCGCTCTCACTCGTGTGTCTCTCTTAAGACACAGTTACTTGCTGTGGAAATAGCTTTTCCACCTCCAGAGCTGACTGACATGCGCAAAGAGGCTCTCCCAGGGCTCTCTCGCCCTCAAATACCAAGGGACACGTCTGCAAGCGCTCACAGGTGTCTCGTCCCTTCACAGACCTGCTTCTGCTGGGCGATGACACCGAGAATCAGAGTCTCCAGGTCACTCCTTAGGCCACTGCTCCTGTGTCCCGGAAGCTGCTTCCAGACCACCCCTTTTTACCTTACAATCAACTCTCTTTCACAAGCCCCCTTTAACCCTCTCCTGCGATGCTGGGTGGTGCTCGACAATAGGAACGTGACAACTCCGAACTGGCCTGGTTCCCAACCATACAAGCTGTCCCCGACTGGAAAAGTGACACATGTCCCCAGTGCTCCAAAAATAGGTTCTCTGAAACTAGCATCACAAAAAGGAACTAAAGATGGCGCACGTCAGCTCTCCCAGTACAGCCACCTGGTTACCTAGGACTGGCCCGGAGCTGCACATCTGGGCTGAGCCAGCAGTGGGCTGCAGGTGCTGCTGCTACTGGTTATAACTACAGAGGGAAGCAGTAACCAAATCCAGGCCACCGGTGCAGCTTTCTTCTCTCTAAATTCTCTCTAGACGATGTGCTCAGTCCTCCCTGTGTCCTCCCGTCTTTTTCTCCCTTGTGGGCCTTCAGGTATAGCAAGTGACTCATACGTCAATGATTCATGTTGTCCAATGAATTAAAAAAACACCTTATTTTTTATTGGTTTCTCTTTCTCTTCCCCCCACTCTCCTCCTCTGCTTTCACTCCTGCCCCTCTCTTCCCTCCTCCTTCTTCATCCTTCTATCCCCCTCTTCCTCCTCTTGCCCCTCCCTCTCCTCCCTCTTCTTTAATAAATCTCACTTCCCACTGCTTGACTGTCAGACATCACCTTCCCCATCTTGGTACCCCATATCCTCTGATAGGTTTATGTGACCAGGCTGAGAGGCAACGTGGAGGGAACATGTGGATACATTGGGGATCCCCCGTCACCTGGGAACAGGCTCTCAAGTCCATCTGCTGCAGGTCTCTGTCCCTATCCAAGTATAGAGCAGGCGACCAGCTAGGCTTCTACTCCAGCTCTGGATTTCTTCTGGGCCTAGAACCCAGCATTCAGTGTCAAGTCAGGAAGCTGGAATCTATGTCCTCTCTGACACAAAGCCCTCTGTGTCCTCTCTGGATGGCCATTCCTAGAGCCATGACACCAGCGCCTCTGAGGTAGAGGAGTGTCTGCTGCACCCACCTGGGACCAACTTTAACAGACCCATCACAGTCAGTGCTGCTGTGGGACAGACTTGACTTGTGTCGCTGGATACTTCCCATGGGGAATAAGGAGGCAAGTGTCACCCCGTGGCTCAGTTTCAGTGGTATCTTAGCAGTAACAGCCAGCTGTCCAGAAAAAAAGGGCTCTGAAGTGCACATCTGCTGGTTCTCATGGAATGAACACTTTCACCAGAGCCAATTTTGAGCTATCCACGTGTCAGTTGGGAAGAGATGCACAGTAGCTGAGGGTTATACAGCAGTCCCCAGACACAGGTAGACTATGTGAATAATCTGGACAGCATCAGCAATAAGAAATCATACTCAATAAGGAAGTGATATGCCTTAGCGGTTTATTACTACTCTTTTTAGCATAACTCATTCAATTTGTAAGTTTGCATTATTTAACTTGTAATAATGGCTATGTTATCAACCAGCGTACAGGCTTCCTGAGCCATTAGCACCGGGTCCTCTGGAGCCCGTCTGGGTCATTTCCAGCACAACAGCTGGGCCCTTTCTCAGTCCCATCATTCCTAGAGTTCAGCAGTCCTTCATTCATGGATTTCAGGGTTTCAGGATTCCTGCCAGAGAGCAATGTGACTACTGCTCCTTTTGATAAGTTTTATCGCTAAGTTTCAGTCCTTATTCTACTTGGCTTCCCAGGGGACAGGGCTGTCCCCTCCCCTTACACTCTGCAACTCTATTGTTTTGTTTTGTCTTTGCCAGTTATTCAAAACTCTCGAAGACTCCTGTTCAGCTGTTGGCCCTGTGGAGTTTCTCAGGACGCGGCCATGGTTTTCTCTTCTCCTCCCTCTAAAGGACAGTGTGTCATAAATCTACGCTTTCAGGGCTGGTCTCACCTCTGAACTCCAGCTGTGCACACACAGCTTCCCCTCCCTCCCATCTCATTTTTCATCATTTCCCCATCAGTGCTCATGCTGATTGCAGCCTGAGAATGCTCAGCATCTACATGCCAACAACCACCGCTCATAGCTGGAGACTCAGCCGGGAAGCTCGCTGAGAGCAAATGATGTCACCATCTGCCTGGCAACACAGGCTGGAATCCTTGCATCATCTCTGCTGCACGCCTCTCCCATTCATTGACGGCCACTTAGTCAATAAATCTGATCTGTCCTGCACCTCAAGCAGCTTAGATGCTTCCTGTCTCCAGGAGCTATTAGTGGGCCATTTATCTCCTGGGCCAGCAGGGAGTCAGGCTGCTCCATCAGAAGCCCACCCCACCCCCTGCCTATCCTCAGACCTGCTGAGTTTGAATCCATCCTCCACACCGCTGGCCAAAGGCTTCCGAAGCCACATTTCTGATGTTGCCATTTCCCTCTTAGCTTTCCAGAAAATGTCTGTGCTTCTTGGCACATGACCTAGTACCTGCCTGCTTCTCAAGGGCCTTGACCCATGCTTTGGCTACAGGGACCTTCCTGCTTCAATACTCCATTGCCAATTCTGTTCTTTGGACTCTAGAATCCTTCCACCCCATACCGTCAAGACCCCATTCGCTCCTTGGCTAAGTTGGCCTTAAAAACTTGTTCTTCATCCTGGGGTGCTATTGGGAGGTGAGGGAGCCTAGTGGGAGGGGTCAGACCATTGGGTGCATGTCCTTGAAGGTCATTTGGAAACCCAACCCCCTTTCCTTCTGTGAAGTGAGCAAACTTCCTCTACCAAATGTTTGTACTACAGTGTCCTGGGCTACGGCAAGCCCAGGGCTTGAACAGGTCCAGCTCAGCATTGTCAGACATCTCTGGAATTATATCTCAAAGCAAACCTTTCCTATTGATGCTGGGGGAAGAGCACCTCATGGCAATACAAAGTCCAGGCCTGTGTTCTCCCCAGTACCACAAACAACAGCAGCAAAGCCGGCCTTCCTCCTTTAGGCTGCTTATGCCAGATGTTTTATTCCAGCAACAGGAAGCTAACACATCTGGGACGCTAACACAGTCCACACCGAGAGACACTTCTCTGTCTTGGCCATGCTAAGCCAAAACCCAATCTCTCTGTTAACCTCTATGCTTCTTTGGAGAATGGGCCCTTAAAGAGAAGCCTGTGTCTTTTGTCACCAAGTCTCTGGCAGCCAGGACTGGGTGGAGTTTCCAGGGAGGAGCTTACTAAGTTTGTGGAATGAATGAAGAGGCATGGATGGTGACTGGCAAAGATGGCTGAGGATGGAGGATCCTAAGGATGAACCTGAGTGCCACCTCTCTCACATAGTGTGACTTGGGCCCCAATATCCCACCAAGTAGCTGCTTCCGGGGATGAGTGTGAAGCTGGGACGAGAGTAGTGGCTACGGTGTCTCCAGCACACAGAGATTAAACAATAACTATGACTAACAATACTTTCAGGTATTGAAGGTACTTCATTTTTCTAGAATTCCTACATCAGTGTTCATTCTCATGATTGTTATTTTGACTGTCCTGACTTTTATGAGAAAAGCAGTGAACTGCAAATAGTATATTGTAAGTATTTTTAACTGGGCATGGAGGCTGTTTGTAGATGTATTAACGATCCACATGATGATGAAATCCAAGGGAATGACTATCAGACTTAGCTGCACTATCATTCAGGGTTCTCAGCCTTGCCTGTGTTGCTTATTGGCACAACTTCATATATAGCTCAGAGGAAACACCCTGTCCCCACGACTTTTGCCCTCTACTGGCTAGAAGTAGATCCTTCCAAAGCATTTGACCATGTTGCCCCCTAGGGATCCAGCTCAGAGTCTCTGTGGTCTAATTTCTAAAGAATACTATTGGTTTGCTAGCTAGAGTATCTAGTACCTCGCATGTGTTTTCAGAAGATATCAGAGCATAGATGTGACTCCAACCCTCAAAGTCCACTTTCAAAGGCTAAGAAATCTTGAGAACCTTGGAAAAGCAGAAGCCAGTACTGAAAATCGGGAGGACTGGATTTACACGATGACAAAATCGCTGCCTTGAGGTGACAGACTGGATTGCAGTGAATGAAGATTTATGGAGAGTTCTGCGATATATGGAGGACAGACACACGATTTCTAAGGTGTCTCCTTCAATCAGACCAGCAAGGGTGGCTTTATAAAACAGAACATAACTTGTCCTGGCAGACGTTCACTGTTACGGTTTGTGACTGTTGGGGACAGTCTTCCCTGTCAACTGAGATTACGTCTCATCTCAAAGGTCACACTTAAAACAAAGTCTAGTCTCACAAGAAAAAAAATCTGCTTGGTGTGCCTTGCAGACTAAGCCTTTTCATTTGTTTGTTTTGTTTTTCAAGACACGGTTTCTCTGCGCAGCCCTGGCCATCCTGGAACTCACTCTGTAGACCAGGGTGGCCTTGAACTCACAGGTCCACCTGTCTCTGCCTCCCAAGTGCTGGAATTAAAGGCATGTGGCACCACGGCCTGGCTATAAACTAATTCTTTACTCCTACCTCCCCCATGCCACCAGAGGCTTTGATTGCTGAAGAGATCCTGCTAGTGATAATTTTCTACAGTGGCAAATTATTTGTATTTCTATAAACAAATCTTGCCTGAAGACCAGAGGCAAAGCTAAAGTCACTAGAGGTCAGGATTAATCTCAGGATTTGGGAGACAGAGGCAGACAGATTTCTGTGAGTTCAAGACCACCTTGGGCTACACAACATCAATGCAGAAACAAATCCAGGTGGTGGTGGCTCACACCTTTAATTCCACTCCTAGGGAATCATACACCTTTAACCCCAGCATTAGAGGGAATATAAAATGAGAGGAGAGAGAGGCTTAGGCTGCTTAGTTTACAGCCGCCCAGCCTTGGTAGAGGTAAGATTTATTTAGTGGCTTGGCTGCTTTGCTTTTCTGGGTTTGGGGTTAATTTATTTATTAAAATACAAATAACATACTACTATAAGTTTCTTTTCCTTTCTGTGTGGTGTGCTGTGTGTGTGGTGCATGCATGCATGCGAGTATGCAGGTGTGTGCGCCACAGAGCCCAGAGGAAGCCACAAGGCATTTGCCTCTACCACCCCTTGCCTTACTGCTTTGAGCAGGGTCTTCCGCTGCACCAGAAGCTCACCTGGAAGCACCGTCTTTGAGCTATGGCAGCTGACCAGCAAATTCTGGTGCTTTTGCCTGTCTCTACCCCCATTACTGACATGTGTAGCCATGCAAAACAGTATCTTTGTGATAATTGCTTTTAGATCTCTCACATTCCAGTTTAAACCAGTGATGGTCACATTATAATCTGAGTGAGTTAAACCAAACAGTGGGAAAGGGGTCTTTTCTTCCTTTAACCCTTGAGGGGAATAAAAAGGCAAATTCCCTACAGAAGGGGAAAATAGTCACCAATCCCACATCTGACAGAGGACTGATCTCCAGAAAATATAGAAAACTCAAGAAGCTAAAATCAAAAGAACAAATAATCCAACAGAAAATATGGGGTACAAACCTAAACAGAGAATTCTGGACAGAAGAATCTCAAATGGCTGAAAGACACTGAAGGAAATGCTCAACATCCTTAGCCATCAGAGAAACGCAAATCATAAAAACTCTGAGATTCCATTTTATACCTGTCAAAATGGCCAAGATCAAAAGCACTGACGACCACTTATGCTGGAGAGCATGTGTGTAAGGGGAACACTCCTGCAGTGCTGGTGGGAGTGCAAACTTGTACAACTGCTTTGTAAGTCAGTATGGCAGTTTCTCAGAAAATCGGGAATCAATCTACCTCAAGATCCAGCAATATCACTTTTGGGCATATACCGAAAGGATGCTCAACGATACCACAAGGATATGTGCTCAACTATGTTCGTAGCAGCATTATTCATAATAGCCAGAACTGGAAACTACCTAGATGCCCCTCAACCAATGATGGATAAAGAAAATGTGGTACATTTACACAATGGTACATTACACAACTCAGTGGTAAAAATAATGACATCTTGAAATTTGCAAGCAAATGGACAGAACTAGAAAAAACCATCCTGAGTGAGGTAACCCAGACCCAGAAAGACAAATATAATATGTACTCACTCATAAGCAGATATTAGATATAAATCAAAGGATAATCAGCCTACAGTCCACAACCCAGATCACCTAGACAACAAAGAGGTCCCTAAGAGAGACATGGATCCACTTAGGAAGGAGAAAAAGACAAGATCTCCTGAGAAAATTGGGAGTGTGGGGGCAGGGGAGGGAGGGTAGGAGGGGAGAAGGGAGGAAGGAAGGGGAGTGGGAAAAATATATAGCTCAATAAAAACAATAAAAAAGGCAAACCCCAAAGTCTTGCCGGTCTACTGATAGCCTTTATTGCTATACACATCCAAAGAAAAGCATTAACAAAGTCTGGGTGATTCTTGTGTCCCAGAGGCATTCTCCTCTCTACCAGAAGGAGAAAGAACTACCACTCAGGAACTAGAGAGGCCGCTAGGAAAGAGATGGCATAGGGAGAATCAATCTTTCTCTCTCTCTGTGACTCCCCCCCCAACTCCTGCTCCTTTCTAGGAGACCCCAGTAGGCTTCATCCCACACCTTGGGGATCAAGGCTAGGTTTCATGTCAACTTCAAATCTAAATCACACACTGGCCAAGAGAAATGGGTTACTTTGAATGTTTTGGAGAATTCTCTTGGGGTAGCAGGAGTACGGGATAGGCACAGACGGTGTTTTCAATTCAACTAGAAGTCTTGAGTGAGGCTGAAGTAGCTGTTCTTTAGTTTTAGGCAGATCAGAGCCCCTCTGCTTCTCATGAAAGCAAGACAGAGTGACAATTATACTTGTATCCTAAATTTGAAGAGCTGCCACATCTGCTCCCTACATTCAGGCAGTTGGTGGGTGTGTAGGCCAACCCTCTACTCCAGGAGCCTACCCATCAGTAAGTAGAGGGCAGAAACTCACCAGGTCACTTTCCACAGCATGACTCCTTGATTCTCAGAGCAGCAGAGAGACCATCTTGGGGCCTCTGGGCAGCATTGCCCGGATATCTCCCTTCTAAACAGTTAGTTTAGCCAGATTTAAAGTCTTCTAATGTGGAATCTGAAGTTCACAGTAAAGTAAGGTGACTCTTTTGACCCTTTTCTCTGAGCAGCAGCCACCGACCATGGGACAGCTGGCAGTTCATTTCCTTCAGGATACCAGGGCCATCTGCCCTGGACAACAGCTTCCCTGACAGCACTTCCTCCTGTCTCTGGGATTGTTACTCCCGGAAATGCTCTCACCTCCTGAAACAGTTTCCTGGAAGTTGTGACTGGACGACAGTTGGGCCAGGAGGGGATGTTTCCTGCTAGATATGGGGGAGGGGGTTGCTGAGAGCTTGGGTGGGGAGGTTGGCAGGGGTCGCCTTAGTCATGTTTCTGGCCTTACTGTTTCAGTCATGTCTCCAGCCTTTTGTCAGTCTGTCTGGATGGCTATCCACCCCCTTTCTCCTCCTACTCATGTTCTGACTCTGGCATTTCATGCCCTGATGTGGAAGGGTCAGAAGAATTTTGGGGACAGCCTTTACTGAGAAATTTTGCTTAAGAGCTTGTAGGCTGAGCTGGGGTGTGGTGGCACTCTCTTCGCACTGTGGATGTGTGCTCATTTTGCATGCATAGCCTCAATGTCAAGAAAGCAAGAAGTCTCAAAGCAAGAAGTGTCAAATAAATGCAGACTTGTTTGTTGGGTTCCTTGTTTGTTGTCTCAAAGCAAGAAGTGTCAAATAAATGCAGACTTGTTTGTTGGGTTCCTTGTTTGTTGTCTCAAAGCAAGAAATGTCAAATAAATGCAGACTTGTTTGTTGGGTTCCTAGTAGCCACCCCGACCTCCTCACTGTTGTCCAGACTCTGTCTCTGTGAAGATTCCCATACCTTCCCTCAACCCAGAGCGTTAATGACCCTGGGCAATGGTAGTAGGGGGCACGGTGGGTTTAGGAATAAAAACAGGGCTCATCTGTGGCCAGGGAGGCACTGGAGGGTCTTAAGAGGCTGCTGAGGAGTGTCTTTCCCTTAGCAAAGGTGGATCCTAATTCTCCTGAGGACTTTGTTGTGGTTGTTTCTTATCTTGCGGTGTGGCAACTACCTGGTGATGGTGAAGCAAAACATCTCAGAGCTGATCTGTTCTGTGGCATCTAGTTAGGTGGAAGGCAAGGGGCTTACCTCCTTGATCTGGTGGAGCTGTTAATTAATACACTCGCCTGAAATGCCCTACTCTTGAATTGAGTCTGAACGAATCCTACACAGTATTCCATAGCTCGCAATTGCCTACTGTGGTGGTTTGAATGGAAAATTGTCCCCTATAGGCTCAGGTGTTTGAACACATGGTCCCCAGTTGGTGGCGCTGTTTGGGAAGGTTCTGGAACATTTAGGACATGGAACCTTGATGGAGAATATGTCACAGGAGGTGGGCTTTCAGTTTATTGACCCACCTCTGATTTGCTTTCTTAGCATGTGATTAAAGATGTGAGCTCAGTTTCCTGTTCTGGCCTCTGCTGACATGCATCCTCTGACATTATGGGCATCCCTCTGGAACCATAAGCCAAAAGGAACTTTTTCTTCCATAAGTCACTTGTGGTCATAGTGTTTTATTAAAGCAAAATAAAATAAATAAATAAAACAAAAGGAGTAAATACAAGTTTCCTCATAGACTGCTACATTCCTCAATACTCAGAGCCATCTTCTTGAGTTTTCAAGAACACAGTATTAACTACATTGGGCAGCAGGTGACTACAGCTTATTTAAGTGTAACTGAAACTTGATCCCTGGTTTTTTTTTCAAAAAAAAAAAAGCCAACTCCTCCCAAGCCTTCATCTCTGGCAATAAACCATGTTGTTCTTTTTTTCTGCGAGTTTGGCCATTTTCGATACATCATGTAGTAGAATCAGGCAGTCTTTTTCTGTATCTAGGCTAACCTTACTACTCTTACCTCAGGTTCATCCATGTTATCTCACACTGCAGGCTTCCTTCCCAAAGCTGAAGAGTCTACACAAGTTCTGTCTCCAGTCCCCCGCCTGACATTTGGATGGTTTCCCTGGCTCAGTTATTGTGAATAACACTGCTGTGGACACAGAAGGGCTGACACATCTGAGACTCTGCTTTCAATTCTCTCGAGTAAACACCAGGTTGCTCAGTCATATAGTAGTTCAAATGTGAATTTCCTGAAGAAAAACTGGCTGTGTCATTTTCCACCTTTGTTAACAAGTGTACAAAAGTTCTGATTTCTCCACAGCTCCTTCAATATTGACTAATTAAAAGATAGCGACTTGAACATGTGTGAGGTGATATGTCATGGTGGTTTTGATTTGTATTTTCCTGATGGTGAGTGTTATTGAATGCCTTCATATTTCTGTTGGTTGTTTAAATATTTTCCTTGGAGGAATGTCAATGCAAGTCTCTTGCCCCTTTTAAAGAAAATCATTTTACATGCATAAATGTTTTGTCTTTATGAGTGTCTGCATACTGCGTGTAGTGCCCATGCAGGCTGGAAGAAAGACCTGGATCATTTGGAATGATCCAACATTCATACAGGCAAGTGTGAGCTGTCACATGTTTGCTGAGAATTGAACCTCTGAAAGAGTAGTCAGTGCTCTTAACCACTGAGCCAACTCTCAGGTCCCCCTTTCCCATCTTAAAATTGTTATGTTAATTTTATTTTTGCTGTTGAGTTACAAGAGTCCCTTATATAGTTTGGCTGTTACCCCCTTATCAGAGCTATGGGTTGAAAATACAGTATCTTGTTGTGTAGGCAGCCTCCTCTCTGTTGTCATTTCCTTCACTGTGTAGCCTTGTAGAATAATAAACCCTGCTTGTATGCTTTTGTTTTTGTTTCTGCATGCATGAAATCATAACTAAGTACAACGCCATAAAGTTTTCCCTTCCAGATTTTTTGTTTGTTTGTTTTAAAGATTTGCTTTTATTTTATCTGTGTGATTGCTTGCCTGCATGTAGGTAGGTGCACCATGTGTATGCAGTGCCTGTGGAAGCCAGAAGAGGGTGTCAAATCCTCTGGAACTGGAATTACAGATGGTTGTGAGCTGCCATGAGGATGCTAGGAGTGGAACCCAAGTCCTCTCCAGGAGCCATAAATGACCTTATCGGCTGAACCATCTCTTTGGTCCCATTTTCTCCTGTTTCCTTATTAGAGTTTTGCATACTTGGGTCTTACATTTAAGTCTTTAGTCCATTTTGAACTCATCTTTTGCGTAGTGATTTAAGATCAGGGTATGGTTTTATTCCCTTACTTGTTACTATAAAATTTTCCTGATACCATGTGTTGCAGAGACCGTCCTTTCCCTATCATATATTCTTGTTAAAGGTCAGTTGACAGAATATATACATATACAGGTTTACTTCTCAGCTCTCTGTTCTATCCTGTCTATCTTTATGCTATTCTCATTTGTGCAGGTTTGGATGAGAATGGCCCCCAGAGGCTCTTATGTTTAGATGCTTGGTCCCCAGTTATTGGAACTGTTTGGGAAGGATTAGGAGGTGTGGCCTTACTGAAGATGTTATGTCACTGGGGGTGGGCTCTGAGGTTTTCAAAAGCCCATGCCAGGCCCAGTGTATCTCTCTGCCTGCTGCCTGAAGATCAAGATGTGAAGAAGCTCTCAGCTTCTGCTCCAGGACCATGTCTGCCTGGCTGCCATGATCACAGAGTAATCCTCTGAAACTGAGTAAGCCCCCATTTAAATGCTTTCTTTATAAAAGTTGCCTTGGTCATGGTGTTTCTTCAAGAAACAGAATAGTAATTAAGACACTGTTTCTACTATTAGACTTCATAATATATTTTGAAATCAGGAACTATTTTCCTCTTTATCAAGATTGTTTTGGTCATTAATGACTTATTTGTGCATGTGTATGTGTGTATATGTGTGTGTATGTATGCACCCTCATGTGTGTGTGAAGTGTATGTGTGCGAGAGTGTATGTGTGTCTGTATTTTAGTGTCTTTTTTCCCATTTCTATAGAAAATCTCATTGTGATTGTGGCAGAAATTACATTGAATCTATCAGTTTGGGGGTTAGTATGAACATTTTAAATATGAATTCTAATATCAACAATGGACCTCTCCTCATTTGTGTCATCTTAAACTTCTTATATCGGGTTTTATAGTTTTTCATCTGCTTTATTAAGTTTATTCCTAAGTTTTTGTTATTGAAGATGGATTCCCTCACCTCTTGTTTTCTTTGGGGGCTGTTAGTTCTTTTACCTCCATCTCAGTAGGAGTTTTCTTCTAAGGTTTAGATGGTGTCAGTGTTCAGGAAAGTCTGCTCTGATCATGAACAGAAATTCAAGTTGGTTAACTTGGGCTCATGGGGGCTCATAGAGACTGAACCGACAACCAGGGAGCATGCGTGGAACTGATTTAGGCCCTCTGCGTGTATTCTGCATGAAGTCAGGACTCATCCTTTTGCATATAATATCTTGCTTAGTTATCAGCATCTTCATGGTGTAGGCATATCTCAGTCTACATATGAGAAATCTAAGGCCCATAAAGCTTAAATAAATTTCTCCAGATCTTAAAGCTTGTGCATCAAAAGGTCAAACCAGATTCTAGTCATACTCCCTGACATCACCTTGAACCCTTTCTCCTTAGTCAAAGGAACCAGCCATGCATGAAGCAGAGATTCCTTCCTCTGGTTGTGTCATAGGATCAATAGTTTGGGTTCCCCAAAGAGAGGTGACATCTGATTTCACATCCAGAGGTAATCAGGTATATGAACATACATACTCAGGCGACATGAACTCTTGTGTGAGTCTCTGTCTCCCTACGCTGTAGAATCTCTGTGAGGCCATCTATGATAGAGGGACCTTCTCCTACAGCACCTGTGTAAAGGCTTGGCATGGTGGCAGATATGGTGGCATGTACAGATATGGTGGCACATATCTGTCATCCAAGTACTTTGGGAGAAGTAGAGAAAAAAGGATCCCAAGGTCTCAGGGAATGGCTAACCTAGCAAAACTGGCAATCTCAGGTTCAGTGAGAGACCCTGCCTCAAACAATAGGGTGGAGAGTGACTAAGGAGAACAGCCAACATTAACTTCTGACTTCTACATGCTCAGATGGGTGAGAACACCTGAACACACATGTGCACGTGCCCATACATGTACGCACGCGCGCGCGCACGCGCACACACACATAATTTAAAAAGAAGCTTGTAATTTGAAGATCAGTTGAAAGTTTGAAGCAGTATTACAATATATGTTAATGCATGATTAATACTACCATTGTTGGAATTAATAAAATAACAAATTTTCTTCGGATAGCAGAGTAGTCCTGTGAATAAAGACACTTGCTGCTATGCCTGAAAATCTGAGTCTCATCTCTTGAATCCAAATGGTGGAAGAAAAAATTGTCAAGTAAGTGTCCTCTGACCTTCCCATGCATAGCATGACATGCATGTGCTCCCATGCATATATTCTCCATCTTTCTCCCCTCCCAAACCCCCCAGCAGACACACACACACACTAAAGAACCTGTTTATAGCGATGGCTTCTGGGGGCCCGTTTTCTTTAGGGGTGGCCTCTGGTGTGTTGCCCACACACTAGCGTATGGCCCCACGCTCACAAGCATATGGAACATGCTAATAAGACTCAGTGCTTGCTCAAACAAGCGAGCAAAAAGCAAATGAGAAAAGAAAAAAAGTCAAGAATGGAAAAGAACATGAAGTTGGTAGGGAGAAGTGTGTGTATGTGTGGGGCATTCCAAGGGTGCATTCCACATCTGTATGTGTGGGGGGCATTCCACATGTGTGTGTGTGGCATTCCACATGTGTGTGTGGGGGCATTCCACATGTGTGTGTGTGGGCATTCCACATGTGTGTATGTGGGGGCATTCCACATGTGTGGGGGGGCATTCCACATGTGTATGTGTGTGGGGCATTCCACATGTGTGAGGGACATTCCATGTGTGTGTGTGGCAGTCCACACGTGTATGTGGGCATTCCACATGTATATGTGTGGGGGACATTCTATATGTGTGTGTGTGTGTGTGTGAGTCCACATGTGTGTGGGTGTGTGGGGGCATTCCACAGAGGAGGGTGTTGTCGGAACAGAGTCTAAGAATGGAGTAGTGTGAGGGGAATTCTGAGTACTTGTGAGAAAACAAGACAAAGTCTTGTGACCTCAGTTTCTGCACAAGCACGGGATTGTTCTTGGATGTGTTTCTGTGCCCTCCTAGTTGTGGCAGACAGGAGTGAGTTCACGTCAGATTATCCATCACACTGGCTATTGTTCTCTGTTTAGATGCCTCTGTGGAAAAGCATGTTTTTACCACACGCAGCCTGTCCTGGTGACTGTACCCTTTACTCAGCGGACTCTTCCTGTCTGATGCTCTGAATGAAGCTGGCTAATGCCTGAGACTAGTTTGCCTTGTTTATCAGCTTCATTCTCCCAGGTCCCACAGCCTCTAGAGTGGTAAACAGGTTGTGGGAGGTGAATCTGATTAAAACGTATTATACATGTATGGAATTCTCAAACAATAAATAAACAATATTACGTTAAAACATGAACAATTTCTATACGGTATACTTTGGCGAGGTAGACACAGTCCAGTGAAAACACATGTTATACCCTATATGCGTTGTCCAGTTTCTTCTGGTCTCATTTGCTCTGTATTGAGCATTACCTGTTTTTAGAATACACTTGCGCATAGTTCAAGCATTAAATATGTTTTTCTTTACTTAATAGTCAGAATTGGCTCCTTCTAAAAAAGCTGTAGAGGTGTCTGCCACTCACCTTGTGCCATCAGGATAAAACCCCTCCTCTCTTTCCAACCAGTGTCCCCTCACCCCAACCCCCACTCCTGACTCTGAGTCTCTCCTTGGGTTAATGCTGGGAGGGTATCTGTTGCTCTTCACTGGCAGGAAGAATAATTTCCTGACAACAGATTGCTCTACTGGGCAGGCGTATGGCCCCTTGACACTTAATATTTAAAGCGATATGACATCTACCTTCAGGACCATTACTTGTTAACTACTTCATGCCCAGCATCCTCTACAGTACAGAGTCCTGCTGGGCCTGGTGGCACAGACATAATGACAGCCGCATTGAAGGTTGAGGTAGGAGAAAGAGTTTATCTTGGTTTACAGTTAGAGGGGACACGTGAAGGCAGGGATGGCATGCTGAAAGCTGCATAGCAGCAGAAGCTTCGTGGCGACAGAAGCATGAGGCACTAGTTCCATTTTATGTGTAGCCAAGAGCAGAAAGCAGCTGAGCTATAGAAATCTTAGGATCCTTCCCCAGTGACCAACTCCCTCCAGCAAGGACCTACCTCCTGCCTCCTAAGGTTCCACAGCTTCCAAAAGCGGGCAGGTATCTGGGGACACAAACACACGAGCTGAGGGGGACATTTCAGAGTCAAGCTCAGCACCTCTATTTCTTCCCTTTAAAATGAATACTCTTCTAGTATCACCTTTAGCTTCACAAAAGGAGGAAAATATGGGATCTTCTAATGGTTTGCTCTTTCCTGGCCCAGGAAGGTGAAACTTAAGGCCGAAGTCACCCCAGACAGAGAGGCAATGCCAGACTTTCCTAGTCAGCTTTTCCTGGGTTAAAATGCAGCAGGGCTGGGAAGACTCGAGTCCTCTTCTCTTGGCTCAGCAAATCCTAGAGGGAGTGAGAGTAGTGTTCACTACCAGGGCAAGGGGGCTGCACCTGTAAAGAAGGCCATGAAGTTTAGACAGGAGAAGAGAAAATGGAGGAAAGTGCAGACCCCGGATGGAGCCAGAGTGCAGCTTTAACTGATCTCTGACCTGTTACTAAGGGGCACTGGCTGTACCCCAGGCTCCTGACACACACGATTTCCATTCTCCTCTCAGTCTCTCAGAGCGCACCTCACTCAGGCACCAGATCCTGGGAGAAGCGTCACTTGCTTTCTGGTTTGCAGGCGATGTGACCAGGGGTATTGAGTGACTCATAGACAAATCACATAGCTGGTGTGATAGTTGACACTAGGCAATCAATATTACTCTGCTTGACAGAAAACTTATTCCTTTTTGGGTCTACCCTTGTCATTTGGCTTGTTGCCAAGCTCATTATTCTTGAGGTCAGAAAGACTAAGTTTGAGTCAGGAAATGCCACTGTCACACCTATAGTAACCTTATGAGGAATGAGGTAATTGTGTGGTCAGCTAGGGGCCTTTCTGTGTTTCCAGTAGCATGGAGGTGCCTCAGGGACAGAGTAAGGAATTGGGCTGTCAGGAGTAAGGGTTCTATAGGTAGTTAGCTGTGTTTGATACTCACTGGAAATGGTAACACATTTTTCTGTTTTTCAGACTTTCTGTTGAGTGTTGCTTGTTCTCACCTAACTTCAGGATTCTCAGCCAACTGAAAAGAATTCCTATACATTTTATTATATATCCTATGAGTTGAGTCTTAAAATTATATTGGTGATTGTACCTGGAAATTGCACTGATATACTTAAGGAGTGACATGAGCCACTAGAATCATGATGAGCTCACGGAACAGGGTGTTATGTGAATAGGCACTGGCTTGAAGCCAGAAGGTGGGTGGTCCGGGCCTTGCTCAACCATTCAACTGCTCAGGATCATGAAGAAAAATAGCTGCTGTCGTCAAAATTGATCACTCACTATATTTCAGGCCTCATGTTAGAGGTTTTATATTCAACACACACTTTAGTTCTCCTGACCACTTGCTCAGTTCAATCTTTAAAAGATTTAGTTATACATTTAATCTTTTTAAATTTAAATCTTTAAATGTATAATTAAAGCAGATAATTTTGAGGAGCACTTTGGAACGACAGGCTAAAAACCTTAGAGAAATCTAGTCTCCATAAAATTAACAATAGTACTGCAAAAACTGCTAAAATTGACTTTGGGAGGTGCTAGGGAGGTGGTTCAGTCAGTAAAATTTTCTTTGCATAAGCATGACCACCTGAACTCAGGTCTCAGAACCTACAGGAAAAGCTGGACAGACTCTGCCTGTAATCACAGCACCAGGGGGGCAGACACAGGAGGATCCTGACTGTGTTTCTTAGCCAGTCATTCTAGCTAAATTGCAAAGCTCCAGGTTCCATGAGACACCCTCTCTCAGAAAGAGTGGCTGAGGAAGATCCCTAGCACTGGCCTCTGACCTCCACAAGAACATGTGCATACACACTCATCGGAACACATGCACACGCGTGCGTGCACAGACACACACACACACACACACACACACACACACACACACACACACAC
>LOJH01008379.1:1860-23298 GCA_001685095.1 Ellobius talpinus
CACACACACACACACACACACACACACGGTCCCTGCACAGCATCCTTTGTCCTGCCTCCTCTCAGCGGTTTGGGGGATAATATGAACTATGAAGGTGACAGTCAGGAGCCACTGAGCCTTTACAGCTCCAATCAGCGCAGAGAAACAGCTCATAGCAGGAAAGCTTCTGCAGAATCACAGTGACTTCTGGAAACCTGGGCTACTGACCACCCATACTGGCATCCACTGAAAAGGCAGGTCCTTTCTTCCCGAGAGTCCTGGAAAGCTGTCCTACTCTCCCAGGGTGACTCCAGGCCCTGCTTTCCCAAACCTCAGGTCTCTTGCTGTCTCCTTCCACTGTCTCACACTTTCTCAAGGGCTTCCTGTCCCCTGGTAGGCCATCTTCCTCCTGAGATGGAGCTACTCCCCCATCCCCTCTCACAGCACAGAGCAGGGCAAAGGGTGACTCAGGAACCTCTAAAGACACAGCCAGGGCAGACTCCTTACCCGAAGCCCCTGGGCCCTGGCTGACTCCCAGAGCAGAGCCCATCTCGTAGGGCTGAGAGAGGCTGACTCACCAATTGGCTTGAGCAAACTTTAAGTGTACTTAACGAGTCGTTTGTTTCTTTTTTATCTGCTACTGTCTCAAACTGAATCTACAAAATATATGTATCTTGAAAGTGCTTCTGCGTCGGAAGGCAGCCAGCATGGATTCCCACTTACTCTGGTTTGCAAGGACAGATTTCACAGGACCGCAGCTTCTCGCTTGTGCTAGTCTGACTTCGCCACTCAGACGAACCTTTCTGAAAATCTCCCCAGCAGTGTTCACAGTCAGACCGAAAGTGCTTCTCAGGCAGAATGTCTCCAAACGCTGGGACATATTGGCTCCTGGATTGGTGCATGACAGGATGCAGTCAGAGAATGGGAGAGTTATTTTGTCTTATGATGTCTTGGATAGTGCCCACCTTGATGGGGCTCCAGCCGTGGAACTCAATTCAAAGAGAACCAGAGGCAAATGTCTCTCAAGGCTCCCTCTCAGCAACTGGCTTCTGTTAGCCAGGGTACTGTCCCCAAAGTTCCACAACCTCCCCCAAGCAATACCAACCAGATGGGGGACTCCCAAGTGTTCAAACACACGAGCCTCCAAGAGAAAGTTCATACCCAAGACTGTAACACCCACCTTTCATGAACGATAATATCCAAGTATCTGGGATACAGTGTGTGGACATAGAGTCACAAGCATGTGAAAACTGAAGGCCCTCTCATTTTAGGGCACCGTCTTACAGGATTTTTGAATCCCATGCCCTGACGCATGGTAAGAGGGTAACAGAGCATGCGCTAGGGACCCTATGCCTTCAGGACAGATGTAAAGTCATCTCTCTCTTTTTTATCTCTTTTTTTTGTCTTCTTGTTTTTCAGAGATTGAACAGGGCAGTTGTGGAGACCCTGGCGTACCTGCCTATGGCCGGAGAGAAGGCTCTCGCTTTCGCCACGGTGACACACTCAAGTTTGAATGTCAGCCTGCCTTTGAGCTGGTGGGGCAGAAATCAATCACGTGCCAAAAGAATAACCAGTGGTCGGCTAAGAAGCCAGGCTGTGTGTGTAAGTGAGCAGGGGTGGCCACGGATGGGCTCCCCAGAGAGGCAGGCTAGATCCCTAGCTAAGGCCCTGTCTTTGAAAACCTCCAGTGGGTACCCACAGCTCCTTCTGGGTGGTTTCTCTTATTCCTAGGAAGGTGGCTATCTGGGTTCCTACATCTAATGTAGGCTCCAGCTCTTGACCTTTGGAGACCTTCTTTGATAGAGCAGAACCTTTGATGGTAATCCTTAAAACAAATTAGAGATCACTGAGCATGGCCCTTGAAGGTCAGACCAAGACATTCCTCCTTATTCTTGTCACCACTGTGACACCATGCCTTGTGGACTGGGCAAGATGGCTCTAAGTTGGCAGATGGTGTACCAGCCTTGGCATGTTCCAAGGATCTGAGGCTATGATTGCTGCTTCGTGTGTGGCTTTAGGGAGGGAGAAGGGCTCCAGCTGTCCTTGCATGGCTGATCTTTTGGGGAGGAGAGTGGAGTCTGTTCCATGGAGATACTCAAGGAAGCCTGCCATCTTTCTTCTTGCATGTGGCTGACATACTTTGTGGCATCACGGACATCAGGAGTCACTAGTCGCAGTGAGAGTCTAAGCGTAAGGGGCTGTTGTGGCAAGGGGAAGCCGCACAGCCATTGTCGGGAGGTCTGAGGTTCTAACTTCTCTGGTTGTCACCTCTTCTTGTCCTGGCTCTCAACACTCAACTCCCCCGGCTCTTTCTTTGAAATCTCAGGGAAGGGCACTCGGCCTGATCCTCCGATCCTCTGCCCACCTTAGTGGGTATCTCAGGACCTTTGAACACTGTATGCCACAGACTGAGAGTCCCTGGGGGCTGGGGTTGGGAGAACCTAGGAGACAGTTGACATCCCTGCAATGAGAGTGGGCCGGTGAGCTGGGTCATTACCACAGTGATTATGCTGCTCAAACTGAAAATAATTACTTTGTCTGACAAAGCATTTTCTATGTCTGATAAGTTTATGCAAAAATTCTTCTGAGGTTTAAAGATCAAATCACTCCTAGATTCACATGGAATCACTCTTAGTGAAAAAAGAAATCAAATTGCCTGGTATCGGACCAGCTCTGCTCCCGATGTAGGTGGGAAAGAGCAGACTGTCAGCGTTGGCACCATCGAGTGCTAGGAGCTGTGGGGATGCAAGGATGAGGAATAGGTAGCAGGGACAGCTCACAGTGAGCAACCACAAGTTCTGACAGCACAGTTGAACTGAGCTAGGCAAAGGGGAGCAGAGAAGGCCATGCCGCCTCTCAGGTAGTACCTAAGATGGAAAGGCCCAGACAGTGGGCTTCCCCCAGGCAGCATGGAGCTTAATTTTTAAAATTTATCTTGATAAAATGAAGCAGGAAACACTGGAAGAAGGGGATCTTCATGAGCAGGAACCTGGGAGGATCGAACTCAGAAGGAGACCCAGTTCCTAGACCCCACAAGCCAAAACAAAACATGGTTAGGAAGGGGAAGGGTGGCCGTAACCACTGGAGGCCTCCGGGAAGGTACTTGATGCTGTGCTTCTGGGGAATGGTTCTAGAATGTTTTTCTAGAACCTTCCCTAAGGGCTGAACCTCTTGAAGTGCTGCCCTGCAGGCCCTTCATCTCCAGAAGCAGCGTGCTGAACTCTGTTTACAAATAGCTGAGAAGAGGAGGACTGGGCTATACTGGCAACGGTGGGTCCAGCCTGTGCTCCCTGTTGTTTGGAGCAGGGGTGAAGGACCCAGGGCTTATTAATAAGAACCACAAAGCAGGCACTCTGGGCAGCTGGCATGACATGTTCTCTGGAAAGTCCTAAGATGGGAGAGGACAGTGTATTCTTCAGTCACTCCCATCAGTTACTGTGTCTGCTTACTCAGGTCTAGAAGAACACAGCTTGAGACCCAGTGAAGTCGGCGTGAGTAAAGGAGGGCAGGCCCAACCAGCTCTCCCCACAGAGCAAGCCCCTCTTTGTACCTCATGAGCACAAGGGGCTGCCCTCTGTCTGCTGTCTGCCAAATCCCCAGTCTCTAATCTCCTGCTTCCCTGGGCCCTGGCTTTGCCCTTGGGGAGCTCAACTCAAGGTCTGGCAATGAAAGAACAGCGATGAGATTACTCAACAATCAATGTCTAGAGGCCCAGTTCTTGCCTCTAGCTGAGCTTCCCAAGTGCAGCCAGGGCATCTTCTTTCTCCCCAGGCATTCGCTGACCCAACAGGATAGCTCCCCATCTTCCAGGGTGGCCCCACATTCTCACTTCCCAGAGTCTACCTCTCCATCGTCATATGGATGACCAAAGATAACTGCAGCACAAGAGGCCCCCCACTTTTCATGGATAGTGCTTGGAAACTCATCCACAAACTGGGTCATCACAGCACTTTGACTGAGAGACATTCCTGCTTCCCATTCTAGATCAAATACACCATAGTTTCTGATCAATAGAAACAGGACAGTGTCTATAAATGTCCATAAAACTATGAAGTAGTGAAGTCGCCTGCCTGTAGTGTAGAGTGTTCCTTACACATACACACAAAAGCACCTCCGGCAGAGAGCTCGTCTGGAGACTCACCCCCACATTAGTCACAGCACACATCCACACGGCACTTCGCCAAGCAATGTTGCTCTCGTGTTCAGAGGAGTTAGAAAGGGACCCGGGAAATTCTTTTTGCTGGCTGAAATGTCTTAGAATGATTATTCAGAGCGGTGTGAAGCACTGCCCTGTTCTTCAGGGGAAGCTTTGCCTTCAAAACGACTCCTTTCTGGGGAATTGTCCTGCCAGGTCCACACACAGCCAATCCACCTTTGCACTGCTGAGCACTTGCCATGGCGGGCAGCAGCTTCAGCATGGCTCCCCAGCTGCTGAGATGCCCTCACAATGGTGGGTGCTCCGCGGACCATTTTCCCCATCTAGGGTCACAGCAGGATGATGCCTCTCACATTGAAGGGCTCCAGCTGAGCACACGGAACCAGCTCCTTTCCTCTAGCTCTCTTGGCCTCCTCCCCAAGGACCCCTGCTCCATATCAGCCCAGAGTAGAAGCATTCTCCATCCAGTCAGCCATGCTGACTGTCTGCCCCCAGCCAAGTGCCAGGCTCAGGACTTCCATCTGTTCTCTTCCATCTCTGCTTAGGGAGTTTATTCACCATAGTTGTCCTGAGGACAGAGTTGGGGCAAGGAAACCCATATACCTTACCTTTCAGAATCTCTGTTTGTTTTAGCATCATCTTTACTAGAGATGCCCTTCTGTGCATCTTTAGGCAGACAGTCATTGCCTTTCCAGAGAGACAGTGGGAAGGAAGATACAAATAACTCTGAGGGTGGTTTGCATAGTCCTTGATGCTTTGTTGACAGGCTAGTGGAGCACTTCACACTTCATAAGGAAGGCAGGAAACCAATTATCAGTCCATTAGCAGCCACTTTCCAAAGAAGTTGCCAAACAGCTTTCACCAGAGCCTGGCCAGGAGCACACAGAACCCCATTATCCTCATCCATTTCCTGAAGCCCATAAGAGCATGTGAGTCCTAATTGCGGCCATCTTAATGTATAGGGTGCATGTGTGAAATGGGAAGGAGGGGCCTCCTGGGATGTATGCAGTTCGAATTATGCATCAAGAGCAAAGTCGTGAGGGTTCAACCAGGGAGAATGGAACCCTTGGGTGCTCGAGAAGATCCCACAGAGGATGCTGGGATTGAACTTGGCTTTGAAGATAGGAAAGGGGAAGACAGGGTTGCTATGCAAAATAGCCCTCTCCTAGTATCTGCCTGTCCTTTCCTCAGTTTGCGCCCAACCCCCTATCCCACCTCCATGCTGAAGAAAGGACTGGACTGGATCATAGGGACATCAGAACAAAAACTTTTCAGCTGTTAGGTTAGTTACTCCTGATTTTTCCGGTTCTGTAATGTTGGCCTTTATCCCAGAGAATTGTCAGGTCTTGCAGATTTCTTTAGCAGCATCTCTGTCCTCTACCACACTGAACACCAGTGCCGCACACTCCACATACCAGCTGGGACAACCAAAATCTTCTCTAGACACTGGCAGACATCCCTTGGTGGTAAACCTATCCCAGATAAAGACCCATGCTCTTGGGTAGCTTAGTCTTGTCTCAAGGCATCCCCTGCCTTTGGGGGGGGGCTGTGGTTAAAGTCTGAAGCATCCTGATGATGAGGGAACATGTGACAGGGAGGAGGCTGGTTTTGCATTTCCTTGTTTCATGTTGTTGGGAAGATGTGACCCTTCCTCACAGTGTTGCAGAGTGTTTCTTCCCTCTCATTATAGATGAGAAAAGCAAGTTCAAGGTGGGAAATGTACTAACTTGGAGGCTATGCAGCCATCACACATTCCCAGCATCCAAGGGCTCGGCTGAGGAGCAGGGACAAATACTTAGGATAAGGTCCAAGGCTGGGTTTCCCAGGAGGTAACTGCTGGGTACGGAGTGCAGCACATCCATGAAGGTCCTGGGGGAGCAGCACTGGACCCTTTTCCTCACTTCCGCTTCCCATTCCTTCCATTGGTCACTTTTCCATCCATCTTCATGTTCTGGGCAGCTCTCTGTGTCCAAAGTCCATGGCACCAGAGGGTATGTCTGTTCCCAGTTGCATTCTAAACTGGAGCACCCTGAGGGTGACCGCTTTCGCTGAAGGGTGACCTCCACCCGTACCACCTGCTGCAATATCCAGAAGCTCCCACAGCTCAGGGGACAAAACCCAATGCAAGACTTTAGTACAGTCTAGAATTTTTTACACTTTTGTAAGTAGGATGATTTAAATACAATTTTCAAAATTTAAATAGAGTGTTCTCAATCTCCCTCCCCTAAGTGAAAAGCCATTTCACAGTTTCACACGGATCCATAACTGAAGGTTGTTCTTAGCTTCCCTTCTTACCTTGCTGGTGGTCTCAATCACATTGGGCGTGCCATTTTGCATGCTATGTTTCAAAGTCCACACCACATTGTATCCCTTACCAGGTGGCTACGTGTCTTTCACGCCTACCTTTTCTAAACCCGTGGCATAGTCTGTCTGGTGAACAGGCCAAGCCTCATGATACCATTTATGTTCAACTGTTTTATCTGTGACGATAAGGAAAATCTTCATGCATGTGACTTCCTGTGATCAGGCCAGTAGATGATCATCTGTATACCTCTCTATGAATATACGCTGTTGTGTGACTCTCCAGACCCCAAGTATCATACCCATTCATAATGCCAGTAGCAAAATCTATAAGCTTAAGTTTGCTAAATGTGTGGTCTTCCCATCCAGAAATGTGGCATCTCATTCTGGGCTCATCTGCTTTCACATTTTCAGAGAGAACAACTTCGTGTCTTTCCTCCTGTAGGTGACATATGCAATAGCTTGTCACCTTTAACAGCCTCATTATACCTCCATATTTGTGTGGCCTTTTTAGATGTGAGAATTTAATAACTATATATTGAATGGACCCTATAGCATTTATCAATTGATTGCTGGGAACTCCCAAGATTATGGTAAGGGCTGTGAACCCAGGAGTAAGGGACACAGGGCTTGATCCCCAGAAACTCTCTCTGTGGAAGGCAGACCCAATTGTGTGAATTGAAGTTGTCCCTGTAGGTCAGATGTTTTTCAAGCAGGAATCTTGGTGAGGCAGGTGCACTTAGATTGCCTCTGTGTGAGTCTCATTACTAGTCTACGTGTAGCAGTCACTGCCACAGATGCAGACTACAGTGGCCCTCTCATCCCAGACCAGATGGGACGTCATCCCCGTTAGAAGACCTGACTTTAGAATGCAGGGGCAGAATAGGGACTGTGATGGAAAAGAAGGCATCAGCGTCATGGAGTCCCAGAGGACCCATGGCACATGTGTAGACCTGTGCAAAGGGGGGACGTCCCATGGGCACACACATACAAATGCAAGCACCCGAATGAACTCGTGCACACATGAACATATGCCTGTTCATCTGTGCACACACGTGTGCATATCAGCATACATCTGTACGGAAGCACGCGTGCGTACAAGTATGCACACCTATGTACAAATGCACATGCACGCACATGCTTATTAATGTTGATATGCACACACCTGCATGCACATACACACTCATGCATTGAACCTGAGTGCTTGTGTCTGCAGGGTTTCCTAGAGCGGTAGGCTGCAGTAGGCACATGTGAGTGAGGGGCAGTGGGATCCAATGGCAGTGAACTCTAGCAAGAGCTTTGGACTCCCTTTTGGAGCAGGTATGAAAGAGTTGTTAGGGGGATCCTGGAATCTCCATCTTGGTCACTAGACAAGGGCACCAGCCCTGGATCCAGCCCAACAGAGGACAGTCCTGGGCCCTCGTGTGCAGTTCCGGGAGGCTGCCATTTTCCTTTGCAGGAGGAAGGTGCTCATTCTGTTGTGTGGAGTGAAGCCCCGGCCTTCACTCTACACTCTACCAATCTTCATTGTCCTTGTGTTTGGCTGTTTTGCGTTGTAAAGTTGTTTTACATCCCCATGTAGACAAATTCCCCAATATTTGTGGTTTCTTTCCAAAGCTGACAGAGTTGTCATTCTGTCATGGATCCGAGCGACGGTCTGTCCTATTTTTAGCTATTTGCCGGTGGTTGGATTTTAAGCTGTAATCGTTAATCCATCTGGAGTTTATTTGGATGAGTGTGTAATATTGCCCAAACTCCTAGGCAGTCTTCCAACTTAATTTTTAAGTAATTCTCTTCCCTTGTGATCTGAGGGAGATAGATTGTTTCCTCATTCTCTGAATCCTCAAATGTAGTTAAGGCTCTCTCCTAGGCCGCCCTTTTTTTCCGCTACTCTGTGTCTATCGCTGCCCTGGTACTGAATAATTTTAATTGTTGTTTTATAATATGTTTTAACATCTAGAACAGCTAAAAACGACTCCTTCCTCCCTTAATTATTTTCTCTTTCAGAGTAGTCATTGTTATTCGCATCTGTTTGTTGTTCAGGATCAATTGTAGAATCACTTTGTCAGAATAAAAATAAAAGCCTACTGGGATTTTGTGTGTGCGCGCCTGTTAAACTATAAATTAACTTGAAGAAAATAGACACTTTCCTAATACACAGCTTCGCACCTAGACACTGGCATGTCCCTTTTGCTTCTTCTTCTTGCTTTTGTCTAAATATAACAGTTCTGTTGTTTGCTGTATACAGGCCACATCCATGGCTCCTTACCTGCCTTCTTACTGGCTGGTGCTTTGAGCACGACATTGCCAGATGATACTGCCTACCTCTGCCCCATGCCCAGATAACCCACTTACCTCTGTACCGTGCACCATGCCCAGACGATGTTTACCCTTCATTGTTCCCAACTGACTGTAGCCAGCACATGGTATTCCCTGTAAAGATACAATCCCAAAATTTCCCATTTCAAACTGCCTTTCCCTTGGCCCAGAAAAGATGATCACAATAGCAAGAGCCCTCAGAAATTGCATCTTTCAAATGCTCGGAGCCAGGGTTGGGATGGGCCAAGATCTAAAAGTGTCAGCCTCTGTGTGGGGTATAACTCTCCTGAGGATCTCCGTGATAGGGCAAGAGCTGCCATGAGAGCTGTATGAGCTTCCTCAGCTCAAGGAAACATCCTCATTCCTCAAGGCTTCCATCAAGGTCCCACTGACTACAGAGGACCTGAGGAAATAAGCCAGGAGTTTCAGGAGTTCTAGGGTACCCCTCCCTCTATCATCTGGTCATCAAAAACTTGGCCACTAAGAATCTGTGGCCTGGCCTTGCTAGAGATATGCAGAGTGTGGAATGCTTGTGGGCTGACAATATATAGAGTGGGCCACCAGAGATTCAGGACGTGCGGTGTCTGTCACAGCACTGAAAATGGGCATGGTGGTCATGGCTGTGAAGCACCGTGATGCCCTGGGGTCAACCTGGATAAGGCACAACAGAGCTGAGAAAGTCCAAGGTTGAAGGAATTGACTCTGGGTAAAATGTTGGCTCATGCTGGTCACTGCCAGCATTGTCAAGGAGTCAACACTGTAAGACCAGGCCAGGTTGTTACCTTTGTGTTGGAATAGGCAGATGTGCAATGGGAAGAGGAGACTTCTGGGTAATAGAGTCTACCCCTGCAGCATGTATCCGTCTACCAGGCAGGGGCCACAGTGACAGAAAAGTACATTGCCATGAGCAGAAACTGAGAGAATTCAAGATCCAGCTCAAGGGCCCCAGTGCTGGCTGGGACATGGCACTGAGGAAGGGTCATCAAGAGAGGGGCAATCAGAGAGCCTGTGGGTAAGTTGTGCTCTCCCACACACACCAGATGCCAACTCTGGACCCATCCTACACCTCAGTCACTGACTTGTAGGAATGGAATAGTTAGTGTTAGCTTGGCTTAGAATCTAGCTCTAAATAATAGATCTGTGGGACGTAGGTATCAAGCCGACCAGGGGCAGAGAAGGCAAAGGCTCATGGTGGATGCTCCCTGCATGCGTTCTATTAGAATGGCCAATGAGGTAGCATCAGGCCAGTATGGATCCTGCATCTATCTCTTGTTGCATTCTCTACTCTTTTTTTGTGGGGGGTTGTCTGTTCGTTTAAATAAATACTTTGTGGGTTAAAGTGGTGTCTGGGGTGGCTCTGTTCAGTCTAAAACAGACCCAAACCCATTATTAGCATCACACATGAACATTTTAAAACATGAAATTCCTGGCCTCATTCTCGGAAATCTCTTGTTCACTGAACCCAGTTCTAGAATGTTCCTATGAGATCTAAATATTAAGATTTCTGAACCACTAACATGAAACACCTAGTGTGCGTCAGCTGCTTAGGGATTTTTATGACGTTTTCTGAGATGTCTGGTCACATGCTGAGATGGCAGCTTGTGAGGTGTGACACCATGGGCACATGAAGTGATATATTATGATCGGACATTGGGACTGGCCAAGCGTCAGCTGTCATAGTGGTCACAGTCTCCTGGAGTCTATGGAATATTAGCTGCACATTGGTATCCTAGCAAGGACAGGATGAATGGCGCCATGCTTGGACCTCACATCTTGTAGCCGGTTTCGGCTTTCCTCTCGTTTCAATGTAACAGGATGGTTGCAGAGGGTTTCTGCTCACTGAGTGCTGTGCTGGAAGGGGGCGTAGAGGGGATGCTTCTCCCATGGTCCTCCAGGAGCCCTTGGTTGTTTGGTGAGCACACGCTTTTATGACAAAGCAATCTCCAAATTAATTACACCGATATATGTGGTCACCAGGAAGGGAGGAAGCATGTTGCAATTAGCTGCAAAGCTTCCAAAGTCTTCTCAGAAGATTATGGCACAGTGAAAATCCATTCCAATCCCAGAATCCATCCAGAACTAAAGTGAGAACCCAGCTGAATCCAAATCCTGGTCTAGACTTTTAGGAAGGAGCGTCTGGGTACAACAGGGACTGGGGAAATTGACCAGGCTGTGGTATCTAGCCATGCGCAGTCACCTGGCCTAGCGGCGCAATGGGCTATCACCATCAACTCCCACTTGTGCCTCCAGCTGTGACAGCAAGCCAGCAGACCCTCTTCTCTCTGTCAAATGCCCAGAGATCTGGCTGTGCATTCTTCTCCTTGAGCTCCTCCGCGTCTGACTCAGAGAGCTGTGGAAGCATCTGCCGAGCTTCCCAGGCCAGCATTTGTTCTCGCAGCTTCTGTGTTGGAACTGGAGTTTGAGGCTCTGCTAGTGCCCCCTCCCTGCTCTTTGAGCCCCTTAAAGAATTCGTCAACAGCCTGGGATATAAGTACAGCCATCCTGGTTGTGGGTTTCTTCAGGCTCTGTGGTGCTCAGGAAGGTTTAACTCACCTGTCTGTGGGAGTCTCGTGCTTATGGTTGTCCCTCCAGCTCTCATGTATAACGGTCATCTTGTAGGGCGGTCATGGGATGGGGTTTCCGGAGCAGGGCTGCTAACTCTCCTGCTCTGTGTGAACTCCAGTGAGGCTCCACAGAGGACTTACAGTACAAGACTCCTCAGGCTGTGTGTTCCTCTGTGTGACTGTCTTTTGGGGGTAAATGCACTTCCATGTGATCATGCTAAATGGCCCTCCATGTTCTTCGCCAGTCTTCACTGGGCGGCAGCTTGAGGCATGACTGGGTGAGGTTGTCTCTGGACCACATGAAGGTGCCCTGCCGAAACTACCTTGGGCAACATGTCAGACTATGACAGAGCTCAGCTCTTGGGGATGAGGACAGACCTGAAGGCCTGAAAGCCACAGGAACCCGGGGTTACGGCACCATTTGGGCTGTTGGAGATGTAGCTACTCCCTATATTGAATTCCTCTGAGTTCAGGAGGGTATTTTCTCTGCCCTGATCCTGGGCCTGACTTCCCAGGATAATAGGAATTAAAGCTAACTCTAGAAGGACCCCAAAAGGCCAGCTGGCACCTGCTCTTGGAATAAAGATATAAACCTCTTAGAGTCACCCCGAGTTCTTAAAGGTTGGGCACAGGTAGCTGTGGTCAGAGGTGAAACACGCTTGTGAGCAGCCATTGCTGGGGACGTAGAAGAACTGAATGCTTGGGTACCATGCTTCATCCCATGTGTCTCAGTTCCTCAGAATCACACTGGAGACTCTAGACTCAGAACACACGCCCCTCCAGTCCAGGTTATGTAGTCCGTCATCCCAACGAAGCTGACAGAGCATCCTTTACATCACAGTTTCCGACAAAGGGGTGCACCACCTGTAAGTGGGTTCACCTGGAATCTTCTAAGTCTGGATTGACCACGGAGGAGAGTGAAAACCCTGGGTTTGAGGTCTGGGTTGGTAGAGGCAATGTTACAGGGAGGGTGGGAGACCTGTGTCTCTTATTGCCTTGCTTGAACAATCTTGGTTGAGACCAGCAGAGATGCTGAGAGAAAATGTGAGGGTAGACCCTGCCTTGAGCCACAGACCTAGGCCACACTCCTTGTTTCAAACGCCAACAGGAACTGAATTCACCCTCCTAAGCACCAGACACAGTCTGTCCTTTGTGGCCAGGCTTCAATGCACTGAGTCTTTACAATTACGGCTTACAAGTCATTGGTCTGTTCTTATATATGTAAAAACAGATTCAGTGGGTGTAAAATGCAAACCTCTCCTCCCAGTCCCTCAGCAGGAAAACTGACACCCAAACCCACATTGTTTAGGGCTCACAAGCTCCACATAATTCTCCAAAGTCGTGGTCTGCTTTCAAGCTTAAAACTGAGACCCCAGAGTTCAGACTCAGCTACCTAGCCAGGCATATTGATCAAGGGGCCTTCTGCATGATTCGTCTCACAGGCTGCTGGAATTCGTCATCTTAGCTGGTAGCAGGAAGCCTCAGCCAGCATCTGGAAACTGTGAATAGCAGAGTTGGGGGGCTGGCCGTGCTGGGGGACTGGAGGCGAGGCTAAGCACCAGGACCGACCAGGTGGGCTTGATTGTGCAGATGTGACAAGAAGCTGCCCAACTTCAGAATATCCCCAGATCATACCCTAGAGGTGGTGTTGATAAGGAACACGGGTTCGATAGCAAGAACCTAGCCGGTCTCAAAGGAACCCGGGAATAAAGGGTGAGAACCTGATTGCTAGACCAGACTGGAAAAGCTTCAGTGTAGGGCTGGGCGCGAGTGGTGAGTGAGGAGCATGGACCAGAACACTGCTGCTACATGATGAAGGGTAACCGGGTGACCCGGGTGAAAGGGATCAGGGTGGGTGCCTGTATATCCCAGTTTGCTTAGGAGAAATCCCAGCACCTTCTGTTCTAGGTAACACCTTTTCATTGTTTTTAAGTTTCCTGGTCTGGGCAATACCTACCCTAGCCATGACTCAGCTGACTCCGTGCCAGGCAGGCAGTTTGAATGCCAAGGGATACCCTGAGCATGAAGGGCTAGGAACCCATTGCAATGACCCCTTTCCCCTCTCTCCCTCGCCCCTTGCCTGTCTTTCCCTCAGAACACTTTCTTTGCCCTTAAATGCCCTCACAGCACTGCCCCCTCCTCACCATTCCTCCTCTGTATCCTCCCAAAGGCCTTCTCTAGCCACGTTTCCCAGAAGAGCATCCATTACCGTTTACTCCCTTCAGACCCTTCCAGCTTTACCTGTGGCCTCACCAGTCCCCAAGCCACCGGGTCCTGCAACTGTCAGTGTCTCAAGGTCCATGAGGGTTGTATATGAACCCTGTTTCTGTTGGGCCCCATGTGGCATCTCATTCATGGACCAGCCTATGCAGAGAGTGAACTGTTCTCACAGTGGGAGGAAATCATGGAACAAACTACTCCCCACCCCCACCCCACTCTGTTTGTAAATGTCTGGGTCATGTTCGTGCGCAGTTCCTTGTTCTAAAGCCCATCACAGGCCCAAGCCAAGGTCAGTTACAGTAGAAGAGAGGGTATTGTCAACCAGACTGTAGAATAGGGGTGGGGAGAAGAGCTAGCACCATCCATTACAAAATACAGCGATTGCTGCATTAAACGGAAGGCAGAACCATGTGTGTCTTGGCCACTGTTGTCTCCCCAGTGAGAACCATACTGCACATGGGTAGTGAGTCTCGGCCACTGTTCTTATAGTGACTGTTAGTGGTGTTGCTATGGGTGTCATGATACAGATGGAGCCAATAAGGCAGGAGTGGGAGTGGATGTAGTTTGGGAGATCCTTGGCCATCTGGAGCCTATAAGAGCAGAATTTTACTCCTTAGGCCTCAGTCTGCTGGGGTTGTAGCTATGGATGTCATAGACATGGGGTTGGTAAGCCTGATCTACGGACTCCATGGCTACAGTTAGGGAAAGGTAAGTGTGGAGTGGGCAGGGCCCACATCACTCTCCGGAAATGGTGCTTAATGTTTTACAGGTGAACAAGAGAAAAAGAGCACTCTAGAAAATGGAAATAGCCTGGAGGGAAAAAAAAGAAAAAGAAAAACAGATACAGGGCAAGCAAGGGTGAGCTTTACACATTTGTAGAGCTGCCAGTTCTAAGGTCTGTCTGGAATGTGGGACTTACTCAGGCAGAAGGATGAGGATCAAAGTGTTTGGCTTTTCACCGTTGTGAGTCTTGCGCCCTTTGAAGAGTCTAGACCTCATCCTCCATGCAGCAGGGAGTCTTTAGAGAGCTCCAAACAAGCATGGCACAGAACAGTTTGTGGTATCCAACAGTTTGGGTGATCCAGATGGCGCCAGCATGGAGGATGGATTGCAGAGGGAGCAAGACCTAAAGTGTGAGAGTGGAGCAGGGCAGCATGGGCAGGGGGCTCGACCTCTGGGGGTATGATAAAGATGTGACAGGTACAAGAGATGCTGAAACGAAGCAGTAGGAGAAAGTGCCTCACTGATGGGCTAAGGTAGTGGTTCTCAATCTTCCTAATGCTGTGATCCTTTAATATGTATGGTTCCTCATATTGTGGTGACCCCAACCATAAAATTATTTTCATTGCTACTTCATAACTATAATTTTGATACTTTTATGAATCGTATTGTAAGTATATGATATGCATACTCTCTGATATCCAAACTCTGTAAAGGGCCATTCAACCCCAAGGGGTCATGACCCACAAGTTGAAAACCACTGAACTGTTCCATAAGGGAGAAGGCAATGGTATGTTTCACTTGGGCATCTGGAGTCATTCACAGAGGGAAGGCCTGAAGGATACTTTGGAAAAATGGTACAGATTTGGTTCTGGCTGCACATTTGAGGTGCCATTGGCTTGCCTGGTAGAGACGCGTAACTGGCAGTTTAGAATGGTGTCTGCAGTGTGAGTGTTTCTTCATTCCAGAGATCTTATAGGTCCTTGCATCTGGGAGAACCAGGAGTCTACTTTAGGGCCTACTTCATTCAGTTCCTGTAATCCAGTCCAAACTCCTTCCTATGACCCTTCAGTCCTTTGTCATCCTCTGCAGCTCACCCCGTCCCTTTTCCCACAACCACACGCTACTGTTCTGGAGTCCCCTGTCCCTCCCATATGCCACATGCATTCCCCTCTGCCCTCGGGGCCTTTGCACCTACCGTTCTTTCTGACTGGAGTAATCTTCCTGGGGACGTCTGGCTCCTCAGCTTCAGGGCACAGTTCAAAGTCCACTACCTTAGACAGGCCACCTTGGTCCCCCTTACTGAGGGGGCTGCCTGTCTTACTCCATTCATTCTTTTCCCTTTGGCCCAGTCCTGTGCTCTTTGTCCCTTATTAGGAGGTAACTGTCCCTGGGGGTAAGGACTTGATACAACATCTTTATAACTGCTAAGCCAGTCTGGAGGACAGTGGGTAGCATTCAACAGGTGCCACCACTCCACTGAATCTCAAGCTCAGTAGCAGCATTGCAGAGACCACATCTTGTGAGAGAGGCCTGTCTCGGAGGGATAGGTTAGGAGTCACGGATACAGCAGGCTACCCCAGAAACGAGGAACATTAACCCTGAGCACTACCAGGTACCAGAGGGAGGTGGGAGAGGGAACTTCCCAGTGAGTAGCAAGGTGGTGTCGGATGGAGAAGTCAGACCTGCGGAGTGTGGAGTTGACAGCTGATGGGCAGAGTTTCAGAAACAAGGGAAGAAAACGCTCCATGAGCAGGGATGCCAATGCCCAAACCCTGCCTGGCCAAGCAGTAGGACCTGAACTGAAAAACAAAAGCAAATGGAAAACCTTGAGTTCGATTTGTAACTTTAGGGTAAGATTATGGCAAATCTGAATTGATGGGACACCCCGTGTGCTCAGGAAACACATCGCCAGTACTGTCCATCTCTCTGGGCGGCTCCTCTTGCAATGTGTATATTTCTAGAAGGCACCTCTGCTATTCTGAGAGGGAACAAAGACTGAAGTTGGTCTTAAAATAAAGATGAGCCCCGCCAGGTGCCTGGCACATCGCTGGAGAACTTTGCACAGTCTCTTGGGAGCTAACAAAGTTGGGTGATATCTTTCAGCAATCTCCAACACCAGAAATGGTATCAAGAAAACTTGAGCGATACATTAGCATACACTGACTGCTGGGGATGTTGCTCAGTTGGTAGAGTGCTTGCCTAGAATATATGAGGTCCTGGGTTCAATCCCCAGCACCACATAAACCAGGCAAGGATGTGTACACCTGTAGACTTGACACTAAAGAGGTTGAGGAAGGGATCAGTTCAAGACCATCCTTAGCTACATAGCAAGTTTCCAGGCCAAGGCTACATGAGGCTTTCTCTTTAAAAATGAAATAAAATCATAAATATATTTATTATATTGTATATTTACACATATACATATATCTATATACATACATACACATATATACATATGTGTATATGTGTGTTTATGTGTATATATATATGAATAAAGCAAAAGAAACAGGAGCATTTGTAAGACTCCTGCTTGCAGCTCAGCCACACTATCAATCAACAGAGATGGCCTCAGTTTGCTGATCCAGAGACATACAATGAAGCAAGGAAGCTTTGATTGGGCCACTTGTGCTCTGGTGAGCATTGCTGCAGAGAATCACCCAAGCAGGCAAATTGGCATTGCTGTAAGTTCACAGTTACCAATTTTAGTCGGGCCTGCAACAGTGCCCAGCAATCCATCTGTGTTCTCCACTAGATTGTGGAAACTGCCGAGAGCATTCTCTGCTTTCCTAAGCCCACCCCAACCCTCCCAATGTCCTTGATAATGACCTTGCCTTCACCGCAACACACTCAACTTCTAATGCTAAAGACATCAAGGCCACAGCTCCGTAAAGTCCTCACTTTTCCATCCTTGCCTCCTTTTGCATGAGATGATCTGGCATTTTTCTCATCAAAACACCGCTATAAATTATACATCAAGAAAAAGATGTATGGCCGGGAGAGAGGGCTCATCCATTCAAATTGCATCTGCTCTTGTATCGGACCCAAGTCCAATTACCAGCATCCACATCAGATGGCTCACAGCCACCTGTAGCTCCAGCTCCAGGGAATCCATTGTCTCTGAACTCTATGGACACCTGCATGCATGCACATACCCTCACGCACATATATGTAATTAAAAATTAATATTAAAAAAGATTTAACAGACCCACACTTAGGCTTAAGGTTTCAAGACCTTCAAATACATTTAGTGTCACCAAAAATAAAACAATAAAGCAATGCAACTCTAGGGCCTGGGAACATAGCTCTGAGGAACAATTGCTTAGCATGCATGACATGCTGGATTCAGTCCCCCATGTCATATAAAATGTATGATGATGCAGGTTTGGAATTCCAGGACTGGGGAGGTGGAAACAGGAGGATCAGAAAGTCAGGGTAACCCCCTGACAAATGCTGAGTTTGAAGCCATCCTGATCGACACGAGACTGTCTCAAAGAAGTGAAACATTCCTCCTCCTGGAGGCCATCTTGTCTAAATGACTCTGCTCTGTTTCTCCTTTTCGCTTGGAGCTGCACACCTCAGCCCTGACAGCCCTTCTTGGGTGTTTTTTTTTTTGTGCATAGTTCCACGCTAATGTTCTTGTATGGTGCTGTAATAACTGGAATTTAGCATTTTTGTGTTCTGTTATAATGTACATTTTTCTATCTCTTCACTGACTGGCTTTATTCTTTTGTGAGTTGCCTTTTCACTCCCATGGCCAGTAGTTCTGTTTGAAATCTCTCTTATTGACCTGCAGTTCCTTGTATCTGAAGTGGAGTGAATGCTCGGCTGTGATAGCAGGCATGGATTTTCTCCTCCATTTGTTCCTCACCATTTAGCTTTTGTTTACCCTCTTTTTTGAAAGGCAAAAGTTTCCGTTTCTTTGGTATGAAGTAATAATTGTCTCTTATGATGTCTGACTTTGGAATGAGGCTCAGAAATTACTCTCCCATCTCGGAACTTAACACAAATCTTCTTTATATTATTTACCTCTAGATGGGCACAGCCATGCCTTCTCTGCCTTCGGTTTTCTCAGGCCTCTCAGGATTACAAAATCATCTTCCTCAACACCCACATCTGCAAGCAAGGTCTACTTATATTTTCTTCTAGTGTTTCTGTGATGCACAGAGATCCAGGCCTGCTTTTTTCAACAACTGGTTAACCCTTTGTCTTGACACCTTGCCGTCTTGAAACTACCCCTGGTTGCTTGCTACGTTCCTATACTCCTCTGTGTGTGGGCTTGCTTTATCCAGTTATAGCACTCTCATTTGTAATCAACTCATACAGATTTTTTCCTTGTAGCTTTATAACAAGTATTAATACATTAAATAATTTCATGTCTGCTTGGCAAGCCTTCCCTCCACTGGGGGGAATCAGGTGTCATGACTGAGAACCAGGCTAATAGAGTTCATCATCCCAGCCCCGTTCGGGAAGGCTGTGTGACGATGAGCCGGCTATTTGAGCTATCAGCCTGTTTATATGTCTGTAAAATGGAATAATTCCTAACTTTTCCCCCTCAGCAATTTCTGTTCTTAATGAAGTGATAACACTCTCGGCATGCAAACTATCACCTCATAAGCCACCAGCACTGTTCTCAGAGAGCTTGGCTACTTGATCCATTTATTAACAGGCAAAACATTTTAGTAAGTTCCAGAATAATCAGTGTGGATCTTACCTGGAAGTGGGTTTACTTTATACCATGATACAGGGTAATTGTAGCCTGAGCCATGTTACCTCTTTCTAAACTGGAGTATTGTTTCTCTGATTTGTTCCTGCCTGTATGCATGTTGGAGGGGAGAGGGCTTGTATTTAATATCTGGACCAGGGTTGTAGTGTTTGGGGGCTGAGTGTGAGCCTCTGGAACTTTACATCTGGCCATGGGAGGAGGCGGGAATGAATTTGCGCACCATCCCAACACTGTCATGGAAATCGTTCATCAGGGCAAAATTGAACTGCTTGGATATTGCTAATGAGCCTGTCACTGTGAAGCGTTGGCCTTGAAATGGCCCCGCCCACTCAGCAGTTCCCAAACTCCTTCAGGTTTTTCCGTTCAGGTTCACGTTTGCCTGGGAGATCCCATTATCGCATCACAGCTGCGCATTTACTAATAAGGTGACTACTATCTTTTGTGGTTAGATTATCACCTTAATTTTATTAGAGCCTCCTTTTTCATTTTCTAGGTATATGTGTGTGTATGTGTGTACACATGCACACATGCATACATGGACCCATACGAACATACAGAATTCACTCTATTTGGAATAGATCGACCAGAAATTTTTCTCTTTGTCTCTTCAGAAGCCAGCCATTTCTTCCTGCTCTTAACTCTTCTGAATGTATTCTCCCTTCTCCCTATGATCCTGTTTACTTGCTCTCTTTGTAACTCTTCCAATGTAAATCTTCACTTCCCTTTTATTTCTTTGTTATCCAATCACGGGTCAGACGCTGAACCCCACACCCTCCCTTCAGCACTGGGCTGCCAGCACCAGCACAGCGGCTTTGGTATTGACAGCTCAATTCTTCTTTCCCCTTTGAACCCAGAAACTTATTTGACGGTTTCCAGAAATGAGGCATTTTTCCTTATTCTCTCATTGTTGATTTCATGGCTTTATCAAGAGCAGAGGTAAATGTCACTGGGTCCTTTTTCCAGGCTCTACACCTGTCCGTGCGTGGCCTCCAAGTTGCTGCCATTGAGCTTGGGTTTTGCTTTTGGATGGAGTGACGGAGCACCTGCTGAATGTCACTTACTGTCCTTTGGGTGGCTTAGCAGCCAAAAGGATGCTCGAGCAAGTCCTTAGCCTTGGTGACATTCGTCTCCCTGCAAATAATGCAATAGGTTTTGTTCTGTGACTGAATTGATGGAGATAGCTTTGAAGTCTACTAGAGGGTCCACATTTTTAATGTCCTGTGGGCATCGAGGAAGGTCATTTTCCAAAGAGACATGGGGCATAAGCTTGTGTGAAACATTGGCAAGCTGAGGCAGGAGGATTATCATGTGTTTCAGACAAGCCTGAGCTGTGTAGCAAGCACTGGACCAGGTAGGGCTACAAAGCAAGGCCACAGATCAGAGAAACAAATGAAACCCAACACGGTGGTGGCACATGCTTCCTAATATAGGCAGGAAGGTCAGAAGTTCAGGGTCATCCTTTGGCTGTGTAGGGAGTTCAAGGCCAGCTTGGCCTATGTGAGACCCTGTTTCAGACACACAAAAAAGATTTTGTCCCAAGTTTAAAGGCCACAAGGTATCATTTAATACCCACCATTCATTAGACCTTTTAGATTTTTCTTATCTTTATTTTTTTTTGATCCTCAGATTTAGATATTTTATTGTGTCTACATTGGTGCCTTGGGGACACATAAAATCGTAACTGACATGTCTTCATTCTGGAATGTTCCCATCCGTGCCGTAAATATCAGTTTGGCCTTTCAGTCTTTGTCAGGATTAGTGAAGGCAACCTTGGCTCTATCAGCCATCCATTTTAATTGACATTTTGAAAACAGCGAAGCTAGCATAAAAACACCAAGAGGAAAGCCCGGTGAATTTTCTAGCAAGCCTCTTGTATTTCCCACTCAAGATCAATATTAAATTCCTATTACATTCAGTAATTACACACCTAGCTGTTAATGAGTTTTCCTCCATTATTATTCCTTGAGCCTGGGCCTTGCGAGAGCACTCTGATGCGAAGTTTTGCTCAAGGTGGAGATTTTGCCACAGAGGACCCCCAGCTCACCCTCTAAGATGGATGCCTGCTGGTGGTGATGTGATCCAACTCTTTTCCAGTGCTCCTCTTTCGGGACACTAGGAAACCAGCTCCCCCCATTCGCTGATAATGTGACCTTTGTGGAATATTCCAGAGCAAGAAAGGGTGGAGCTCTTTGGGACAGAGAGCACTTCCTTTGCCTGACCACCCTGGGACAGGTTTGGGTCATCTCTAGAGCTGGAACGCAGAGCTTTGAAAGGTCACATCCTTGCTCGAATAGTGTCAGTAATCAGCCCTGTCTCCTTCAGAGTGCGAGAAGAAATGTCTGGGGAACTCTCCAGAAAGCTCTTAACCTTAAAGAAGAATCAAGAATCAGGAGTAACACAACAGCCAGGAGCTGAGTGTTAAATTTAGAGGGTGTGTGTGTGTGTGTGTGTGT
>LOJH01008380.1:9815-29673 GCA_001685095.1 Ellobius talpinus
GACCCCTGGAAGAACAGTCAGCATCCTTAACCTCTGAGCCATCTCTCCAGCCCCATAGCATTAGAATCTTTGTTTCTTAACGCTTGTCTCATGCATCTGGCCACCAAGCCCCTTGAGCTCTTGTAGAAAATGATCCTGGTACTATGCTGTCCTGGCTAGTTTTATGTCAACTTGACCCAGACTAAAATCATCTGAGAAGGGAACATCAATTAAGAAGATGCTGCTATAAGAATGGGCTGTAGGCAAACCTGTAGGACAGTTTCTTAACTAGAAATTGATGGGGAAATGCCCAGCCCATTGTGGGTGGTGCCATCCCTGGACTGGTGGTCCTGGGTTCTCTAAGAAAGCAGGCTGAACAAGCCAGGAGGAACAAGCCTGTAAGCAGCACCCCTCCACGGCCTCTGCATCAGCTCCTCCCTCTAGGTTCCTGCCCTGTTTGAGTTCCTGTCGTGACTTCCTTCAATGATGGCCTATGATGTGGAAGTGTAAGCCAAATAAATAAACTCTTTCTTCTCCAACTTTTCTTTTGGTCATGGTGTTTCATCATGGCAATAAAAACCCTAAGACATACGCTTTTGATGACAGTCCTTCCAGAAGGTATGGAGCAAATTATATGTTCACAATTCAAATTTTGCTGCGAACAAAATGAGAGAAGTGGATCGGATGCTGCCAATACTTTATAAAGTAAACATGAAGACATCTGTCACAGTAAGGCTAAACTTTCAGATATTTTATACGAAAGATTATGTAGTCTCCTCTGTCTATAACCACATAACTTTCTTTGTACTAATGGTTCTCTTTCCAATATGGTTGGTAGAGAAGAACACGTCCAAATTGCACCAGGAACTAATGTCATTGACTGGTTATATGAAACCCAATTCCTGGTCTCTTTAGTACCACACCTGAACTCACTTTGTTTCTTCAACCCTTTGATCTCTAGCATAAAGTGATTGCTTATGCTGTTAACTCAGTTTCTAACACTCAAAGTGCATTCTAATTACAGTTGAACTATATGAAGTGTTTAGACATTTTAGAGCCTAAAAACTATTCCCTGTAGAAGAGGAGTCGTATGTAAAAATTAGCATGGGCATAATTGAAACTTTCCCATTTAACCTATAAAGCAACTGAGGTGGTATTGGCAGGATAGTAAGGAAAGTGAAAAAAAAAGTGCTTCTGTGGAAACCATTTCAGGTTCTGGACCAAGATGCCCTGAAGGTATCTCCCATTATTAAGGGGAGGAGCTACAGCACATCGTCCCCACATTCTAAGAGAAGCGACGTTTGGGATCTTGCTTCTGTGATGCCAGAAGTGGGTCACTGGCTTGGATGAGACCATGGCAACAACAGCATCAGAGGAGAGATGCAGGGGCTCATGAAGGGTTGCTGAATCCCGACCTTGCTTTCTTGGTGTGCTGTCTCAGCCAGCTGACCTCTGTGGATTTCAGATTCCAGAGCAGTGTAGGTGGATGTTTCTTTGGGCCACCAGCTCACAAAAAATGACACAAAGTTTTATTATTAATTATGAAAGCTTTCCTATAGCTTAGGTTTGTCTCACTAGCTCTTAGAACTTAAATTAACCCATTTCTATTCATCCACATGCTGCCACATGACCTGTGGCTTTTACCTCTCCTCCTGCATGTCTTGCTCCCTCTGTGTCCCACTGGTGACTCTGCCTTTCTTCTTCCCCAAGACTTCTCTGTCCCCAGAAGTCCCACCTAACCTCTTCCTGCCTAGCTATTGGCCATTCATCTCTGTAGTAAACCAATCCCAGGGACACACTTGCACACAGTATAAAGGAATACTCTTCAAAAGAGCAGCAGAAAGAGAATGAAGGGAGGCCACATGTCACAGTGCTCTTGCAGAATCATGGCTCAGGCACTCAACATGGCCTTCAGCTCACAGACATGCTCAATAAACAAGATTACTACCATTATTATTGGGATCAAGTAAAGTGTTTATCTAGTTATTCTTTATCAATAAAACTCGAGAGTCAGATACCAGGGTAAGAACCAGAAAGATCAGAGATGCAAGGAGCAGCTACCAGTGACTTCCCCTTCTGTTCCTTCCTTCAAAGAAGCTGAGATCCTCACTCAGCCCCGCCTTACCAGTTCCTGTTTCCTATCTATCCACAGTCCTCCAAACCTCTATGGTTAATCTTGGTCAGGTAGTGGCTAGCTCGGCCCTCTAACTCAAAGCAAGCTTTATTTTCAGAATGAAATCAAAATATCACACTAAAGTTAAGTGACACAGAAAATGCCTGAACTATAATGGACTGACTACCGTGGAGGTGTAGGAGCAGAGTGGATGACCTGGGACTGCCTACTTCAGGGTCCATATATCCCAACCAAGCTTAAGGAATGGAAAAGGCAGGGGGATAGCTCCTCTCGGCTGGAGCTCTCAGTATGATTCCTGCCTGGTCTTTCTGGCTCCACCTGCTGAACTGAAGTGGTACTTCTTTATTCTAAAAGCTTGATAGCTTTGTGTGGCTCGTTTTGCCTTTTAACCTGTGATTATGCTTGTTATCCACCTGTGCTGGCTAGTTTTAGGTCAACTTGACCCAGGCTAGAGTCATCTGAGGTGAGGGAACTCCAATTGAGAAAATGCTTCCATAAGATCACATGGTAGACAAGCCTGTGGGGGGGCATTTTCTTGATGAGCAGTTATGGGGTGGGGGGCAGTGCCATCCCTGGGCTGGTGGTCCTGAGTTCAATATGAAAGCAGGCTGAGCAAGCCATAGGAGGCAAGTCAGTAAGTAGCACCCTTCCGTGGCCTCTGCATCAGATTCCTTTCTGGCTTGAGTTCCTGTTCTGACTTCCTTTAGTAATGGACTATAGTGTGGAAGTGTAAGCCACATAAACCCACATTTCTTTTGGTCATGGTGTTTCATCATAGCAAGTAAACCTAAGACGGAAGTTGGTATCAAGACAGTGACATATTGCTGTGACAGACCTGACCATATTGCTCTGGGGAGGATGGCAGAAGGACTTTGGAACTTTGGCCTAGAAAAGCCATTGGGTGTTGAGAATTTAGTGGGATGTTATATGGGATCTTAGAAGATAAGAACGTTGAAAGCAATGCAGACGATGGAGGTCTGGCTTATGAAGTTTCAGAGAGAAGCAAAGACTCTACTGGGCCATTTCTGTGAAGAATCTGTGGTGTCTGGTCAGCTGGAGCTGAAGAATTGGCTGTGATTAACAAGAGACCAGAACCACTAAAATCAAACCTTTTTTTTTCTGGGATAGTGGGTGCTAGTCAGCTGGGGCTGAAGAGTCAGCTGTGATTAAGAAGAGGCCACACATGCCAATTGTATTTAGAGGTGGTTGAGGTTGTACCTTGTGCTGGCAGCCAGGCTTGACCATGAGTAAGAGTCACCCAGATGGTACTAGTTTTGAAGGCATGCAGGGGTCATGGGGAAAAGCCGAGGCTTGGCACTGAGAGAGGCCAGGAGAGACCAGTGTTGAAAGTGCAGCCCAGTTGCAGCAGAGACCTCAGTGTTTTGAGATGCAGAACCCTGGAACTGTGATTAAGATCAGCAGCAGCAGCAGTGGAATGGGGGTGGCCCAAGCTCAGCAGACAAACTGTGTGTACTGCACAGGGAAGAGCTACAGACGTGGTTCAGGCCCATGGAGGAGCCCAGAAGATTGTGAGTAAATCCTAGATATTGAACATTGAATTATTTACACCGTTGGCATTTGGTTTTGCTTTGTTCAGATTGTGACTGTGCCCTGGTTCTTCCCTCTTGCAGTAAGAAAGTATTTAACTTACAGTTGATTTCCTAGGAGCCCACAATTGAGAGTCTTTGAATTTTTTAAAGAGACTTTGGGTATTTACAGAGACTGGGATTTGATAGTTTTAGAATTGGTAAAGACCATGGGACCAGTGTGTAGTGTGTTTTATATTTGTGTTTTATATTTGTGATATTTATTAATCTGAAATCTTAGGGATGAACCACAAAAAAGAGGCTATGTCTTAAAGTGTTGTATGTCAAGTTGACAAGGTGCTGATGGTACGGGCTAGTTTGTGTCAGCTTGTCACAGGCTAGAGGGAGTCATTTGAGAGGAGAAAATGCCTCCGTAAGATTGGACTGTAGACAAGCCTGTAGGGCATTTTCTTAATTAGTGATTGATGTAGAAGGTCCCAGCCTCTTGAGAGTGGGGTCATTCCTGGGCTGGTGGGCCTGGGTTCTTTAAGAAAGCAGGATGAGCAAGCCATAGGGAATAAGTCAGTAAGCAGCTCCCCTCCATGGCCTCTGCATCAGCTCCTGCCTCCAGGTTCCTGCCCTGCTTGAGCTCCTGTTCTGATTTCTCAGTGATGGACTGTGTTGTGGAAGTGTACACCAAATAAACCCTGTTTTCCCCAACTTGCTTTTTGGTCATGGTGTTTTTATCACAGCCATAGTGACTATAACTAAGATGCCAGCTAAACACATCTTCCATCCAGAGTAACGGCGTCGTGATGGCGCCCCAGACGAATGCGGGAGTGAGGCATGACTCAGTATCACCCAGCGAGTGTCTGTGGTGGTTCTGTTACTTGCTTCTTCTTGCTTTGGTGAAACAGATTATCAGTTAGATATCAGACCACAAGCAGTATGTGGTCACTGGGCAATAGAGGATTCACATTATGGCGCAGAGAGTCTGAGGGGTCTAGAAGCATAGCCTGAGGCTCAGGGTCTGCTCAGCTTCCCTGGCTTTCTTTTGGCCTCTCTGTCCTGTCCTCTTTGTCTTCAGGGAAGTTTCTGCCAACCTGCTCCTTCCCATAAGGTCCACAAGGTAGGTAGTTCTATGAAGAATCCTTTGGTGGTGTTCCTCAATTTGCCACTAGGGGTCAGCACATCTCAGGGAGTAAAATACACTGGCTCTGGGCACCTGTTCTCTCCTCACTAAATTAGGGTGGGAAGGGGCAAGAGACCATGAAGAAAATTGCTACTGTCTTAAAACACTGCCCATGCCAGGGTGCCTGAGATGCACCGTGCCCCCAAATCCTTCCAGCTTGTCATGTATGTACCAGGAATAGCCTGCAGGGACACTGTCATTTTAGCTACTGAAATAATTTGCATGAATAATACATGCAATACTCTGTATAAAAGGGTTGCAGCATTAGGAAGGTTGGGGACCACTGAATCAGGTGAAGAGGTGGCTGGTTTACAGGACAGCTCAGATCCTGAGTCTTTTGAACATTTTGGAGCCTCGCGTTTTTTTTCCTTGTGTAAAATGCCATCAATATGAACTTCTTCCTTAGGAGTCCCAAAGTGAAGCTAGAATGTGGGGTGTCCAATTCCCATCTCTGCTTCTTGCAGGCAAGCTAGTCCTGTAATCTCTTCCCTACAGGAGAAGGGGCACCACCACCCAATCATCGGGGGTCAGTTCATGCTGTTTCCCCATAGGCTTTGCTCTGATGCTCAGTAGTAAGGGATTAAAATGAGCTACCAAGGGAGAAAGTACAAAATGTTGACTATAAAATTGACCAAGGGTTGAGATACAGTGCTTGCCCAGCTTACACAAAGCCGTGGGGTCCACGCCCGGTATCACCACAATATTTTAAAGAAGCTGATTATCACTGTCAATAGTTAGAGATCCCATACAACTCCTAACCCCCCGTTACAACAGTGCACAGATGGGGTGTCTCACAGCCAGCAGTGTCACAGTTCCCTGAGAACCCTGTAAGTCCTTCCTTTGCCCTGACCAGGTCTCAGGCAATTCATGATGTTCTAGTGTTCTTGGTTCTACTGAGACTACAACTCCTGCTGCCTGCCAGCCCCCGTGACTGAAGGGGAAGTTTGTATTTTAATTTCTTACATTGCTCCTGCAGAGATGGCTCTTGTCACACTTAATGAGTCCCTAATGCCCTTTATATTTAAGTCCCATCATGAGCTAACATACAACAGCGAAGAGAAGATGCTCCAATGAGGCTGAGGTGGTCCTGTGGACAGTTGTCCGTGGTGAGTGAATTGGTTACACAAGCATCTCCCAGCACTGGTTTTTCTTGTCCCCTCATAAACTCTTGGCAGTTTCCCCTGCTTTCAGCTGAGCTGCCGGCTTCCAATGCCCATGTCCACCACTTATCTCACTAATTAGTCATGCCATGCCTCCACCTTGTGTCCTCTAAAGTGCGTGATTCAGAGGAGGATGGAGAAGTCACCTTGAGCAAACCAAGCCAGTGGGTGCCCACGGAACCTGAGATTCTGTTATTCTAATGAATGTCCAGGGAATCCTGTTGTGCCTTTGCCTGGGTACACTTGGACTGGCAAAGCTGTAAAACCCTTGATTTGCTTTTGCAAGGAATTATGTAATCATGATTATGTATGTATATATATATATATAATGAATATCCACTCCACACATAACAACGTGTAGGGTATGGCTCTGGTACCTCGCCTCCCTGAACACCCTGTAAGTTCTCCTGTCAGTGTGAAGCCCCAGGATGATCTTGCTGGAGACACTTTACAAGACAATTAGACTCACACACGGAGTCGAAACAAAACACACAGCGCTGGGGAAGTGATGGCAGCGGCAGCAGCAACCATGGGCGAGCATGCACACACAGGCAGGGACAAGCGCTCCACGTGCACGTCTGTGGGTCACATGCACGCCTGGAGGACAGCAACTGTGAATTCTTGAGATTAGAGAATGGGCTCCAATTTTAGAGAGTGCAGAGATGTGAAGAGGTGAAAGGTCGTGCCTCTTAGAATCGGTGCTAAATGCCAAGCCATTCAGTCTTTCCGCTTCTCATGCTTCTTTCTCACCTTGAAGCGTTTTCTCCAGGGACTGATTGTACCGCTGATTGGATGGTGGAGTGAATTGACTTTGGTTTTTAGGGAGTGAATTGTGTGCCCCACCCTGCTCTATCCAGATTTCTGCCTGAGTCCTTGGGACAGCGCTCACCTAAGAACTAGTTGGAGATTCACCATCCTGAGGCTGCCTGTCACTTTCCAGCCAAGACACTTATCAGCTCCCTCAGAAGCCCCTGGGTTATATTGCTCTCCGGATACTTTCCTGGCAAGGCAGGGCCTTCTGGGAGCAAGTGGAGCAAGTGTCCTGCTGGGATGCGATGCTCCTTGCTTTAGTAATGTGCTGAGCCCGGTATTCGATGATCGCCTGCAGAAAGTCAATGGAGTGCTTTGGGGCGATAAGCCACACGGGTCAGTGATGCCCGGAATTCTCCAGTGAGAGAGGATGCCTGGCTCCAAGGAGACTGAATTGCACTGTGCTTCACACAGCTGGAGGAGGGGATGCTGGAGTGGCAATTCCCACTAGCTTTATCAGGAATTTTTCTCACCACAGGCCCAGAGCACAATATCACTGGAAAGGGGAGACAACATAAATAAACATGGGAAGAATTTAAATCACTTACATAGCTCCCCAAATATTTTCCATATAGAAACATTTCGGTTTCCAGGTTTTTTCCCCCAATTGTTTTATTGTTCTAAAATATACAGATAACATTTATTATTGAAACCATTTTTAACTAAACAGTTCAGTGATGCAAAAATATTTATAATGCTGTATAACCATCCTCACCATCCACCTTTGTAAAGTTTTTTATCTGATAAACTGACGTCCAAAACCTATTAATAATAGCACCTTCATTCCCGTCTCCCTTTATCCCTGGCAAACATCATTCCACTATCCAGTATAATTGTCTTTTCCAAAAGAAAATTTTAATTTAGAGAATGGTATAGCTGAACATTTTTATAGATGTTTAGAATTTGGGGGATTGGCATAATCATTGCTCGTCTTAATTGAGTGCAGTGTGGTATTTTAACTTATGCACTGATCTGATCAGGGTGATTAGCAGCTCCCTGTCCTTATCATTTATTTATCTCTGGAAACTTGCAAGAGGAACTTCCTTCTAGCTTTAGCTTCAGAACTCAGGATGCTGCTGTGTCCTCAAGGATGACCAGACGAAATTAGTCTGGCTTCAAATTTCTGTAATATGATTGAAACACTCATCTGATGAAGAGAGGCTAATCTCAAATAATCTTTCTATTCATTAACTTAAAGTCAACCCAGTAGGAATCTCAGCTGCATCTTCAAAATCTCTTCTGCCATAAAAAAATCAGTTGTGACATCCCATCATAGTCACAAATCTTGCTCACACCCAAGGGCGAAGACTACGTAGGACTCTAAATAAGAGGCAAAATTTGGGGTCCAGGTTAGAGTTCTATCTGCCATATGAAGTAAAACATATATATCCACCTAGCAATTTGAGATCTCTGCAAGGTAAATATCAGAAGGCATGTCAGGAAAGGACACCAAAATAAACCCAACAGCTCAAAGCAAGAAGAAAGCTCAGAGAACTATAAGCAAAATGTCAAAGGTACAACTCAAAACTGGACGTCATTCAACTTGCTACAAACATGCCTACTCACATGGGGAAGAGCAATCAACATGCGTGGTGGTAGATAGCATAGATACTGAAACATCCATGATATATGAGGACACTCAAAAAATTATTGTCTCTCCCTTCTGCCCCATGTACGCACATGTGTGTGTGTGTGTGTGAGAGAGAGAGAGACAGGGTTTCATGTAGCCCAGGCTGGTCTTGGACTCCTTTTCCTTCCCTCCTCTACTTCTGAGTATGGACTCTGAATGAATGGCTAATCCTTTTATACTTTTAACTTTGAATTTAATTTGCATTTCTATTTTTCCATGAAGTATCTTAAGGTTTTATAAAGGTTAATATAATTCATTCAAGAATCATCCTGTTCAGGGTTTGGTGGGATGGTGTGGTTAATGTGCCTATCATGTAAGCATGAAGACCTGCGTTTGGATGCCCAAGTTACCCATAAAAATTGGGCGTGACAGTTTGTCCCAGCACTGAGATGACTGAGACAGACTAATTCCTAGAGATCATTGGCTTTGCCAGCTTAGCCAGTTGGAGAGCTATGGGTTCAGTGATAGACTTTATCTTAAAAAAAAAGGCATAAAGTGATTGGGAAAGACACCTGATATCAGCTCTGACCTTGCACACACATGAACATGCACCCTCATGTCTATATGCATGTACCATATAATACACACGTGATGTTTACATTTTTATGATTATTGTATGTGGCCATGAGTTGTGCATTGGCTGGAGGACAACTTTGAAGACTCGGCTCTCTCCTTTCCCTTCTACAGTGGTTCTAGTGATCAAAATCTGGTCAGGGGTTTTGCAGCAGGTGCCTTGCCCAATGAATGACACGTGGTGTGAAGCTCTGCCGTGTGCGTTGTTTTGTTATACTGGCATACTCGCTTTAGCCGACTATTCCATTTTATCTTTTAAATCCCGGCCTATTTGTGTTATAATAAAGAACACACACAAATAGCATCCATTTAAGAGTCTTTTTTTAAAAAATCCAGCTTGACAGTTTGTACAGATTAGATCCTCCACAGTTAGTGGGATAATTGATATGATTAGATTTCAGTCTGTTATCTTGCAGGAACTCCTTCTCTGCGGTCTCACTTGAGTTCAGTCCTCAGCATAAACCAGGGTGATGACACCCAGGTCTGTAATCACAGCTCCTCAGAGTAGAACCTGGGGGATCATAGAATGGACGGTCATCCTCGGTCTCATCTAGTTCCCAGCCAACTTGGGTTAGTTGAGATGCTAGCTCCAAACAATTGTTAAATTTTACATTCCATGCCCTTGTAAGTAGCACGAGGTAAGCTCATCCCCCACTGTACTTCCTACCTCCCTGTTACTTCCTCAGTAGGTTATTTCAGTTCCTAGGTCCCATGCTAACACAATACTGGGCTGGAGTCCTTCTTCTACTACGTAATGATAGCGAACACATGAGAGCAATGGGCTGGAGCTTTGCTACAGAGGGTCAGTGTAGTTGTTCTATATTGTTATAAGGTAGCATTGCTAATCTCTTACGGTGCCTAACCTATGAATTAAACTTCATCATGGTATAGACATATACAGACAAAAGAACTATGAGTAAAGTTCAGTACAATTCCAAGGTTCAGCATCCCCTGGGGGCCTGGCCGTGCATCTTCCAAGGACAGAGGAGGACAGCTGTCTGTGTTGTTTGATGTCCAGTCTCTTCCTTGCTAGCTTTTTCCTGTTCTTCTTTGTTTCATTTTGGATTAACTCAGGTTGTTTTTTAAATGTGTGTGTGTGTTTTGTTTTTATTTTGTTTATTTTTTATTGTTGGTTTCTCAACTGTAAACCTTTGTCTGGGTGTTTTGTGGCATAATGTATTTTATAGCGTCTACACTATGGAGTACATACCTCAGATTTATTGTTGCTAGGCTAGGGCAATCTACTGCTTCATGTGCGGTGTAAAAGTTAGAAAACTTCATCTCTATTATCATATAGTTTACTTATATATAAATTATAAACTCCATAATACATTCCTTTTATTTAAACATTGAATTATTTTATAAAGTGTCTAAGAAGAAAAGAAGTCACATATTTGCCATGTAAGTATATTTTAATTTCTTTGTATAGATCCCACCCGCTATTATTTTCTTGCTGCTAAGATGATTTCCTTTCCAACTTTCTTACTATAGGCTTACTGGTGAAGTCTTTCAGTTTTCATGTATTTGAAAACATCTGTATTTTACCTTTTTTTTCCCCACAGTGACTCTTGCATGCTGCAATTGCCATCCTGTTTAGTGTCTGGTTGGTATTTCTAACCGCAACCCCAAACTATCAAATCCATTGCTTATGCGATATTTAATCTATGACTACTCTCATGGTTTATTTTTCCTTTTGGCCACTGTAATTTTCATCCATACAAGTCCAATTTGAGTATGGTTTTTGAAATGATCTTTTATCTATACCTACCTTTTTGAATATTTAAAATATTTCAAAACAGTTGTAATAATTGTTACAGTGCTGATCTGTAGACTCAACGGGGGAGATAGCTGGCACAGATACGTTATGAGATGGAACTCTTAGGGACATGAAGCCTGGTTGGTACTTGTTGGTCCCTGGAAGATGTGGGACTTTAAGGTTTATGACCTAATCTGATTTTTAGTCTGTTTTTTGCTTCCTGATCCACTGAGATGAAGACACCACATGTCAAGCTACCACCCCCACAGTATCTATGCCCCATGACCAAGTCAATACCTCTGAGACTGTGAACCAAAATGAAACTCTCCTCTTTTACCTCTGCTGTGTATGTTGTCACAGTGATAAGAAGAGTATCTATGCCAATGTGCTTGCTGCTGACACTAACACCTCTCAGTTCTGAGTCAGTTTTGACTCATAGACGATCATGTTTTCCTTATACTTTGAATATCTGGTAATGGGGCATTAGATGCCAGGCATTGGGTGACTGGATGCTGAGTGGTGTGCTTTCTCTATAACCATTCTTGAACTTTTCTCTGGAGGTGAGTGAGTTGTTGAGAAACAGGTAGAAGCTCCCGAGTATAGACTTGTGAAGTGGATCTGTCTGGAGCCATGTTTGGTCTGGGGGGGTGATTATTTTCTACTACCATGTAATGGTCTCTACATATATTCTTTCTACTATGTCCCAAATTTGTTTTTTTTCCCCAGTTGGGTGAAAGGGGCTATATTCTTAACTTCTGATAAACAATCCCCTTCAGCACTGTGTGGTATGAAGACTCGGCTGATACAAAGAAACGCCTCCATGTCTCCAGGCTTCACTCTGTGCCCCCATCTCTTCTCTGGCTCTCTTTTCTGGAAACTCTAGATGCCTGGTCTTTTTGACTCTTATCTCCATCTCTTTGCCCCAGGGAGTCCATCAGCCTCTCCCTGGGTTTCCATCCAGGACAAGAGCAAGTCTCACCTCATTTGGTTCTCATCTTGCCTGGATCTCTGTTATCCATGGCCTGAAAAATCAACTCATTAAGGTTCTTGTCTCATATAGTTTGCCTTTTGTGTGTGTGTGTGTGTGTGTGTGTGTGTGTGTGTGTGTGTGTGTTAGCATCAGGCAAAGGGAAAGATTTCTTCTTGGTGCTCCATCCTGGGCAGATGCGGACTTCTTCAAGCAACACATCCTCGTGTGGCTCCACATTTTCTGACTGACAGGCAAATGAGACACTGGAAGGCTGAAGGTGGGAGCCCACAGCTAGCCCGTCTCTGTCTATGTGGACCCTGGTAGGAGAGCACACAGTCCTCATCTCTTACAAAAGAGATTCTAATAGAATCTTTCCAGCAAAGAGCATTGCTTGAGGGTAATTGTATTATAAGCACTGGTGGGAATTATAATCGCAATTATGCCAATTTCGGTATTTACTGCCCAGCGTTGTGAGCACCTGAGCAATTAGAATTTATTAAGTGTAGCTACTTACACATACCTCTGCTTTAGAAATACATCTTACGGTATTTACTTTTAAAATGTCCAATAAGACATATATTCTTACAGAAGGCTTTTTGTGCCTATTTTTCTGTGACAGAACAAAAAAGGGAAATGTGCCTCGTGTCTGGTTTTATCTATCTACCAGATAACCAAGCCTCTGTGACGCTCTTGAAAAAGATTTCAGAGAATGTTTTCTGAAGAAACTCGCCAGGCCTGGCTCAGAACTCTGATAGGATTCGCTCACATCCTATGTGTGTGGCAGCAAATAAGAGAGCTGATCACATGAGAAGACAGAGGACGACAATTAGAACAGGAACTTTGGCATCTACAAGATTTCTTTATACTGTTCAAATTTATTTGTTAACCATAAAACGCTAATATTTCACGTGTAGAACTAGATGGAGGTGGATTCGAATGTTTACCTTATTGTCACAATAAAATGAACCACGGAAGTGCCCTGGCTTGCCTCAAGTTCTTACATTTCTCTTGGCCCAATCTTCCCACCTTCCTAGGTCCAGGTCCTCATGCTGGCCTGAGCTTTCCAGAGACTACCTTGTGGTGTGCATCAAGATGCTCACAGTGGAGGCTAATGGATCTCTCAGGTGTCAGTGGCCCGTTTCTTCACGGCCTGGAGCCCCTGGCTCACCTACTAGAGAAGATAAAGGATTTGTCAGCTGTCCTGTGGCTGTCTGTGGGGTTCAGGTGGGAGGTACAGCCATGCCTGGGAAGGAAATTGTAACCCTCTTATTGATGATTCTTTGCGATGTTCTTATTTTCTTTAGCTTTGGTTGTTGCTGCTGCTTGAGAATGCTGTTCGTGTATATGTATTGTGACCAACCTCCTCCCTCTTATCCTTCCCTCCAGCCCCTCCCCATCCACCTCCATGACCACTTCCCCATTCTGCTTTCATGTGCTCTTTTTTTTTAATCCATTGTGTCCATTTAATGCTGTCAGTATGTGTAAAGGTCATAGGATCATATACTGGAACACTAATAGCCTTTTGATGGCTGTGTCACTGAGGAAAGCTCTCTCTCTCTCTCTGTGTGTGCATGTGTGTGTGTGTATGCCTGTCTTGGTCTGTCTGTCTGTCTCTGTCTGCCTGTCTGTCTGCCTCGGTCTATCTGTCTGTCTGTGTCTCTTTCTCTCTCTCTGTATGTGTCTGTCTGTCTCAGTCTATCTGTCTGTCCGTCTGTCCATTTGTCTGTCTGTGTGTGTGTGCGTGTATGTGTGACTGTGTGTGTCTGTTTGTCTGTCTCAGTCTGTCTCTGTCTCTGTCTCTCTCTGTCCTAGCAGCCATCAACTGTCAATAACTCCCTCGGTTAAGGAACATCACACGCCCCTCATGCATCCATGGAGATTTTGTCTTGTTTGATTTTGTACTGTTATTTTACACACAGGCACAGCTACTGGCGTCTGTGCATCATATTTGAAAACACCATTTTGCAGCAGATGTCTGCTGCCTCTGGCTCTCACAGTCTGTCGTCTGCCCCTTCTTCCAGGATGATTCTCGAGCCTTGGGAGCACACAGAGTCATGCAGATGTTCTGTTTAGGGCTGAGCTTTCTACGGTCTTTTATTTTCTACGTGTTGACCAGACCAGTCGTGGGTCTCTGTGTTAGATGGCCATCTACCACAAAAGGAAGCTTCGCTGATGAGGACTGAGAAACGTGCTAATCTATGGGTAGAAAGCTAAGTTTGTAGCAGGGAGGCTTAATGCTTTGTCTGATTAGCAGAATAAGCATAAGAGATTGCTCTTTAGACCCTCTGACCTACCCAGCCACAGGTTCTCGACCCAGTTAATGGCACCAGGCATGGGTTCCATTCTGTGGAATAAGGTTTTAAATCCAATCTGAAAATGGTTGGTGACTCCCATAACATTTGTACAACTCTTGCACCAGTGGGCACATGTGCCCATTACAGCAGCTCGTGGGGCTTACAGCTGGGTAAGACTATTGAACTTTTTCTCCTCCAATAGCATAAAGAGAACCTTCCAGTACTATGAAAGCTATTACATAAAGATAAAGCTTCTAGGTTAGTACAAGGTTAAGTTGATTTCTCCATTTCCATGACTCAACTATGTGGTGCCTTCAGCAAGAGGGTCTTACCATCAGGTTTTCTAAGGTTAACCCAGATCTGTAATTATACCTTGTAATGCCTGTTTGGGGGGAGATTCTATAGAACTCTACAGATCAACAGCTTGGAAGGAGGTAACCTAAACCTGGTCCTAGGATTTTGAATTGGTAGCTTATGAGAACCAATGTCTGGGATAGGCATTGGCCTCTCTCTGTGGTAGGATAACTCTGACTGAAATTCCTTTGACAAATGTATCTGTCTCTATTTTAAGAAGCCTTTACAGAAGCAAGTTTCCATACAGCATTTTCAAAGGTCTTTGCTGTTAGTTTTCTCTTCCCATATTCTCCCTCTACCCTACCTTCCCACACTCTATATCATTTAACCCTTCCTGTTTCACTGTGGAATAATCCTCTGTACACTGTGAATATGTATTACTTTCACTGGTTAATAAGAAGCTGAGAGGCCAGTAGCCAGACAGGAAGTGTAGGCAGGACACCAAACACAGAGGATTCTGGGAGGAGAAAGGATGGTGTCAGGAGAGACACCAGTTAGCCACTGAGGAAGCAGGATGAATAGAAAATAAGGTAACAAGCCATGAACCACGTGGCAAAGCATAAATAATAAATATTGGTTAATTTAAATGTATTAGCTAATAACAAGCCTGAGCTATTGGCTGAGGCTTGTAGTAATATTAATAATGTTAAGTTATATTAAGCCTCTGTGTCAGTTATTTGGAAGCAGCTCCCAGGATGGGAAAGATCCACCTACACTGTTCTATTATTCCTCTTTCTCTTTCACGCTGCCTGTGTTCTATCCTGCCTCCCTTGAAATCCCCTACTATTTTCATTGCCCTTACTACTTTCTGGATATCTATGGGTCAGGAAATTTAAACACGTATCTAAAGATTCAAAGATAGCATGCATATGTGAGAGAGAATACTTAATTTTTGTCTCTCTAGATCTGGTTACCTCACCCAGGGCAACTGGTACCAGGTCCATCCATTTACATGAAGTTTTCCTCATCTCATTTTTGTCTTATAGATGAATGAAATCCCATTGTGTATGTGTACCACATTTTCATTATCTCTTTGTCCATGGGCGGACATCTAGGCTGTTTTCACTTCCTGGCTCCTGTGAACAGAGCAGCAATGAACATGGATGAGAAGGTATTTCCATAGTAGGGTACAGAACCCTTTGGGTATACGCCCAGCAGAGGGATAACTCAATCATACAGTAGATCTGATTTTACCCTTCCGAGGACCCTTCACACTGATTTCCACAGGGGCATCACCCTTTGCCCTCCAACCACCAAGGATATATGTTCCTCTTTCCCCACATCTTGTTTGTTCTTTAGGCTTCACAGTATGCATGATATATCAATTATAACACTACACATATGCAATTAGTAAATATATACGTTGAATTACAAATATGTCTAAAAGTCTTGCATATCATACTAGTGATTTAGTTTTGGAAGCCCATACACAATGGCATATACCATGCAGTATAAGAATGAGACAGGCTGTATTTTTTTTTTTAATTTTTCCCTCTTGTGATCCCCTTTTGTCTGAGAAACTTTTTAGGTAACTCTGAGTATTTAAGTGTATAAAGCAGATATTAAAAGCAAAGGTTTATTGATAATGAAATACACTTAGAAACAATTATTTGACAAACTTCTAATTTTACCATTCATTAACAACAGGAGCAAAGCAGCCTACTCATGAGAAAGAGGCATGTACTTGTTTTTGCACAAATAATTAAATTTTGGCTGAGCATTTGACGCTGCTGGAAGCAGAGCATTTTCAATATTTTTTCAGGGTTGACTGATGTTTCAATTTTATAATCATACACGCTGACAACGCTGCTTTGCATAAATCCATAGCACAAATGGCAGCTGTGTATTCACAGCTACTTCAGAAATTGTTGGAAATTCCATCCTAAATTTAAGCCTTGGACTTTTTATGCAACTCAAGGAAACCTCTTAAACAGTAATTTTTGAAGTCAAACATTTCAATAGAATGCATTCTCAAAATATACTAACGTGGTACCCACCTGCTAAGGAATGATGGTAAGAAAATATTAAATGTCTCGGTTTTCTGTAATTAAACCATTGTGTTTCTGTAAGAGCAGAAAACAAGCACTAACGTACTGTAAAAACTCTTCACGACATCACATGTGATATCCTAGAATCTGGGGGCTGAAGGATTCGGGCAGCACTGGTTGGCATCGGGTTGTATGAGACACATTTAGTGTAATGTGAGTAGCAGGTTGTGTGTTCAGAACCCCGACTGCAGGGAAGCTGTGTGCACTCACTCTGCTGAGCCCAGCCAGAAACACTCCAGATTCATTATGGGCTTGAGTTTGAACTTTTAGTTGTTGGGCATTCAGAAACCTTTTTTAAAAGTTGCCAGAATGTTCCCAATGCCCACATCATGTGACTCACAGTTCCAGGAGTTGGGTCATGGATCACCTAGGTTTAGTTACATAAGTATGCTCCTGTGAAAGTCACAGGATGGAATCAACTGATGTTGTAATGGTTAAAATGTATCCCATCCTTAAGTGAGAAGACACTATGTTCGGAGTCTCAAACTCCCACAAGGAATTTTCAATACCAGAACAATACCAGGGGAAGGCCAGGAGGAAGATATTGTTAGTAAGTACAATAAACTAACTTTAATGCTTATGGATACAATCACTCTAAGAAAAAAAAACAAAACAAAACCAAAAACCCAGCCTGACATCCCCGGTCCCTTCCTCATCAAGGCCCTTGGGTACTTTCTAGTAAAGCTGTAAACACACTGAAACTCCCTTCTTAAGAGTTTTCCTATGTTTCTTCTCCTCACAGCTACATAGATTTAAAGACAGTGTCTGTGTGGCAAGGAATTTTTCATATTTAACATAGATATTTACAGATAATAGTCACATCGGAGCTGACAGAAAAACACTGGGCAAATAATGTTTATGTCAGTCCACAGCATTTAAGGGTACAAAATAGTGTGATATAGGTGTGGCATTTGTCTTTTTTTTTTTGCACAAGGTTTCCCTGTGTAGCCCTAACTGACCTGCCTCTGCCTCTGCCTCTGCCTCCCGGAGAGCTCTGCCCTCTGCCCTCTGCCGGTACCACCACCATACCCAGCTTGGCATTTATCTTTTGTTTTTTTCTGTCTTGTTTTGTTTATTTGTCTTTTTGAGACTGAGTTTCTCTGTAGCTTTGGAGCCTGACCTGGAACTAGCTCTTGTAGACCAGGCTGGCCCGGAAATCGCAGAGATCTGCCTGTCTTTGCCTCCTGCTGGGATTAAAGGCATGCGCGCCCAACTGGCATTTATCTTTTTAAGAGAAATTTTACTGCAGTGAGGAGTTCACTCTTAGTCTGTCTCCCCTCCATGTTTGATGTTACCATTCATTTATGTCTGCGGATTTTTGCCTTTACTTCAAATTTTAGTTTTTCCTCTTCCCGTGGCCCTGTCATCAGTTTTCTTGTTTGTTGCTATGGTTACATTAGCTCTTCTAGAAAGCAACTGATCTTCTAAACATAATTCCCAATGTTAAAACTTGCATGAAACAGTAACATTTAGCTTCTCACCAAGTCTAGAATGGAGAGAGGTGGCAAGCAGGTTGATGTTTCTGCCGCACTGCAGTATGGGAGATGGTCAATGAGCAGAGTTGATTCCTCCCCCCCAACACACACTCCCAAATTCAGTGGCCAGAACAGACTACTCCAAAGAACCAATGCAGTGGGAACCTCCCCCAGAGGCTAGGACTGGACCGCCCTGTTGGGCCGCCACTCCAGGTGTGGAACAAACACATTGCTCTTGTCTTTAGATCGGGACAGATTTTAGAAGTCAAGATGTTCTGACACCTCTGTAGGTTCAGAATGCAGTCCTGGCTGAGGCACATGCTGGGACACTGACGTCACGCTTTGACCTGAGCACATATCAAGAGAATAATCCCTGACGTCATGGGTGTCACCCTGCTCTCCTTGTACTGGAAGAAAGAAAAAGAAGATTTGAATCCTGGCCAGTTAATAATGCAGCCCACTGGTTTGTGCCAAAGACATTGAATCTGAGATTGATGTCTGTTCCCAAAGAGGATCTGTGCCTTCAGGAAATGCAACAGCCCTCCCCCACCCCACACACCGTTTGTCTTTTAAGACTCAGCTACCTTGAAGTCACCTCTCTATACCTCTCTAAACCACCCCAAATTAGTCTTCATTCAGAAATTACCTCCAATGGAAGCATTTTCCTCCCTGGGAAAACGTTCATCCTATTTAACTGGAGAGGAGCCGTTGCCAAGAAGTTAGCCTGGAGGATGACAGTAATTAAATGATGATAATATTTAGGCTCTTGCAGGTGTAACAAAGGAGGCTTTCTTTGTCTCGGGTGGGGACATCTTGCTGGTGTCTGGGAAAGGAAGAAAGTGGAGGTGGGGAGCCCTTGTGAGGGTGTGAGAAAGGGGGAGAAAGGCAGGGGAAGGCAATTCCTGTGGGATGACAGAGACTTAATGCTCATCAGAGATGGGCCCTGTGGTGTTTCATCCCAAGACATTAGAATAGGTGAGAGATGGAACAAAGCCATTCTCCTTGTTAAGTGGTTTACTGTCTGTGGAGGATGGACAAGGAGGGGCGGAGGCTTTCAGAAGGGAGAAGGCACGGTGTATTTGAGCAAGTCTCCCACTGGAAGCAAAGTCTGGAGCAGCCTTCAGCTGTGGCCCCTTTTCACATTCTTGTCTTACTGAGAAGAAAGGCCTTGGAGATGGAAATTTAAGACCTACTAACCAGCCTTGTCTTTCTAGCCATGCCAATCTCTAAACAATCACCCACCCATCTAGAAAGGAAAGCTGCCCCCCTGTCAGCCAGCTTGTCCACCAGCCTGCATACCCCCGTGTGTATCAAGAAGGCAATGCCCACCCCAAGGGCCTAGATGTGTGAGCACACCCCAGCTGTTTCATCAGCTGCTGTATATATTGGTCTCAAAAGCCAGGTTGATGCAGAATTCACAGTGATGGATACATCCTGCGAATCTCATAAATAACGACATTTGTGCCACTTCCTTAAGCTAAGGCCGCGTCATCTGTTTGGCTCAACAAGAGGATAAGTAGAATGTGCAGATTCCAGCTCAGGGCCAGGGTTCCAAGCCTGTGGGAAGAATCTGTATGCTTCCGTTATTCTTGTCTGAACTGGAAGAGTTCCATGCAGGCCCTAGTCCCGTGCACTGCTGGACTTGAACTGCGGCTAAGGCAGTTTGAACCTTGGTGAGTCTCTGTGGAGTCAGAAGATTGGGCTGCTGCCTGTAGTACCCATTAAGACTCTTGGGGTAGAAGAGAGGATCATGCCACTAGCAGGAGAAAAGCAGAGAGGACTTTGACATCTTCCCCTACTGAAGAAAAGCAAATTTGACATGGGCTGGTTTTCACATCTAGAGCTGTCTGCCTTTGAAGGGAAGGAGTGGGTAACTCCTGAAGGAGGGTGAGGGGAGGGAATATGAGGGAGCCTTATCTTGCTCCCAGGGCTCTTATTTATTTATTTATTTATTTAT
>LOJH01008381.1:2436-19960 GCA_001685095.1 Ellobius talpinus
ATGGCGGCTCATAGCCATCTGTAATGAGATCTGGCACCCTCCTCTGGTGTGAGGGCATACATGGAGGCAGAATGTTGTATACACAATCAATAAATAAATCTTTAAAAAAAAGAAGAAGGAACACACCTGAAATTTTTCCGAGTTACAATCAGGACCAACAAACCAATTTCGTGTGGCATAAACTTTATTCAGCTTCATGAAAAACAATCATACTAAGAAACAAATGGTCAAAGAAGGAAAATAATTTAGAAATCATGGATCTGAACCATTAAAGACCAGACCAAAAAAACAGATGATCAAACTTAACATCATTCTTTGAAAGATAAGGATTATTTGTACATAAAATACAAAGACAAGTTACAGATTAGCAAAAATAATTTTCAGCACCATAAATGTAATGAAGGGATTGTAGATGAGAATATTCAGAACTAAAATACTGAGAATAAGAAAACAAAAGAGAAAAAAGAACTCTACCAGAAAATTCTATCAGAAAAGAGCTAGGGATACAAAATAAATTCATTATAATACACTTGTTAAAATTATTAAGTAGGAAATACAAATTAAACCAAAACAATGGTACATTTTATGCTACAGCAGTTCAGTTTAAATGGATGTATAGTATGGGTTAAGAGTCACCACACCTGAGCCCGGGCTGCTGACAAAGACAAGGTCTTCCCATAGCCTGGGTCTGCATAGATGTCCACGAGCCAGGTTGTTACCAAAGGCCACACAGATACCTGCAGTTTAGGCTGCAACCTGCATCCACGTGGGTATCTGCCACCAGCAGGGTCATGTTGATATGAGTGGCCTGCCCTGCCACATGGAGCCATAGACGTGTCCAAGCCCAGCCTTCTCCCTCAGGCTATGTCTGGGTCCATGGCCCTACAAAGGTCGGGGGCTGGGGTGATGTCCATGGGTCCTGTTATCACCAAGGGCTCTTTGGAATCCCAGGGACTTGTCAGTCACCAGAGACCATGTTGGTACCAGATGGTCATACTGATCTTAGTGTTCTATGCTGCCCTTGACGCCAAGGTAACCTCTGGGACTGAACTGCTGCCAAGGGTCATATCTGGGTCTGTGGTCTTTCTGCAGGGGTCTGTGTTAATAAATTAAAGGAGTCATAGGTACTATGTGTTTTCAAGTCCTAGGGCCATGCTGAGATGGCTCGGCCTTTCACTGGCCTTAGGATAATTGACCCTGTCCTTTACTGGATACGCAACCGACAGGAGTGCTGGTCTGCCCCTCGGGACAAAGCTGTCTTCTATACTCAGAAAAGATGGCCCCATTCCCCTCACCACAGGCATGAACCTCACCTGGGCAGCACACTAGAGCTGACCCTGTTGAAAGGGGCAGGTGAGCCAGCCCTAAGATCATGAGAGATGACACTACTCCCACACAACCCCCATCTTCTATGCGGTGGCATGGGTGAGAAAAAGCCCTCCACCCTACCCCTTACCTCCTGCAATGGTTGAGGGAGCTAGGCCCAGGGTCACAGACAGTAGGAGAGCTAGTCCTGATTCTCACCAGATGCAGGACACAAGAGAGCCAACCTTGTACAAAGTGTGGGAAGCAAAGGAGAGCTGACCCTGTTGGCAGTGATACAGGTGAGCTGGCCTAAGGTTGTGAGAACAGAAGAACTGACCCTGCCTCCCCCCATATCCCCCCTACAACAATTGGGAGACCCTGTACCTTGCCTGAGCAAAATAGCAGAGCTGGTCCTGGTGGTGTGAGTGTGGGTGAACCAGATCTTAGGGCCTGAGAACAGAAGAACTGATCCCCTCTTTTCACAGGCTGCGTTGGGTAAGCTAGCTAAGGCAGTGCTGGAGAGCTCACCTGGGTAGTGACCATGATGGAAAACTGGCAGACTGAACAGCCCTGCTATTAGCCAGGCCCAGAACCAGGGCTATGAGTTAGCCTTTCCCAACTTCTACCTCATCTATGAACTGTTGGAATATGAGAAGGGATGAACCTACAGATTCAAAACATCAGGATCTCCATGACACAGGATAACAACAAGACATCCAAGAGGAGCCTCAGTGAGAGCCCTTTTCAGTGGTGTAGCAGAAACCAGAGCCCTCCAGCCAGACCAATGACTCATAGCAAAGAGTTCTTCCAATTAAAGATAAATGGAGTAAAGCTGTGTGACTCATTGGATCACAGTACAGCTTCCATGATGAGAGTCTGCTTCTCCTCCCCCTTTTTTCTTTTTGTTTGTTTGGTTTGTTTTTTTTTTCTTTTAAATTCTGTTCTGTTTAGTGCGGGGATGTGAGGGAGCTCACAAGGGCAGAGGCCAGATGCCAAGGGATAGGACAGGAAGATAAGTGGGATCAGGATGCAGGATGTGAAATCCACAAAGAATCAATAAAAAAGAATTTTAAAAAGAAAAGATAAGAGTCACCAGGACTGAAAGGCTTTTGTTAGGAATGCTAAACCATTCGCCACTGTGGCTCAGTGTCCACAAAGTATTATATGTTAAAGGCTTGATCCTGAGTCTATAGTGTAACTGGGAAGCAGCAGAAATTTCAAGATGGAAGGCATCATTGGATGCCATCCAGGCATAGAAAGAAATGCCAATGATATGAATAGTGGAACTGTTGTAACTCCTCTGTCTATAATCAGTTCCTTTAATGTAAGTGTCTTATTCTACCATGTGCTGGCACTGTGACATCTTACCACATGTACCAAAACAAACTGACTCTCCCTAAATAAAAGATCTAAAGTCATAAGCTAAAACAAACCTTTCCTCTTATGAAGTGTATTTCCTCTGATGTCTTGCTACAGTAAAGGAAAGCTTACCAACACCAAATGACTTTTGAAAATATATTGAAAGTTAAAAGCATACAATGAATGTGTGCTCTCCATTGACATAGAGTTTCATTCTTTTTAATAACTCTATACTGAAAAATGCCATACGACAAAATATAAAGAAAAATAGTAAATAGACCAGCAGGTGCAGGCCTCAAAATCCTACAAGGGCCTGAAGTTCCTGTCTATAACCCTGAGATATCAAGTGACTGACATGGGCAGACCTATTCCATTTCTGTGAGCAGCAGTATTAGGAACCAGGGGGGAGCCTCACTAAGTACAGATAAATTGAGGTGGACCAAAATAGCTATGTTAGTCAGGGTTCTCTAGAAAAACAGAGCCAATAGACAATGTATAGATGCACAAATGGTATTTATAAGAGTGGTTGATAGGCTGTGGTCCAACTGTTCCAACAATGACTATTGCCCAATGGAAAGTCCAAGAACCCAGTAGTTATTCAGTCTACAAGGCTGTCTCATCAGGTCTTCAGTATTTCTTGGAATCCTGAAGAAGTAGGCTCTAATAACAATGAAGGGACTCCCTTGACTGTGAAAGCAAGGGAGAACAGACAAACAAATGCTCCCTTTTTTGTTTCTTTTGTGTCCTGTACATAGACTATAGCCCTGATTTAAGGTAAATCTTCCCACCTCAGAATATTTGGTGTGGATCTTCCCACTGCAAATACTGTAATTAAGAAAAATCCACAACAGATGTAACCAACCACTTGAGTTTTGAGTAACTCCAGATGTAGTCAATTTGATAACCAAGAGCAACCATTACGACAATATTGTAAAGACTCTAAAAATTAAACTAGTGTGGCAAAGGAGCAAGCAAAAAAATCGAACAGAACATCCATTCTTATGAAAAATAGGATCTGTCTGCTGCAATGAAACTTTCGTATAAGACCATATGTATATGAGAGAGTATTTATATAAACACACATATGCATATATGCATATATATGTATGTGTGCATATATATCACAGCACATATATATATAATGTGATAGTATACCACAGTTTCTTTAAATCACACTATTAGGGGAAGCTAGGCAATATATATGACACATGTCTTTATTATTTCTTATATATGCATGCAAATCTTGAATGATATCAATTAATATGCTAACTAAAATAAGAAAGAAGTAATTCAACTCTCTACATAAATGCTTATATGAAATTTATTTTGGTTGAACAAATTAGGACCAACCAAAATGCTCTGCTCTTCTTTTTTTAATTGAAAATAGATTCTTCTTCTCTCCTACAATAATACCGACCATAGTTTCTCATCCCTCTTCTCCTCTCTTCTCTCCCTCCCCTAATTCCATTTCCCTTCAGAAAAGATCAGGCCTCTGAGAGACAACGGTCAAACACTCCAAAGAAAGATACAATAAAACAAAGCAAAAGCTGTTGAGGCTGAACAAGGAAAATCATAGGAGAAAAAGAGCCCCAACAGCTGGCAAAAGAGTCAAAGACACACCAGCCCTCACAGTTAGGAATCCCACAAAAACACCAAGCTATCATCCATTACATATATGCAAGAACCTTGTCCAGAAGCATGCTGACTTCATGCTTGCTGCTTCTTTCTCTGTGAGCCCATATGAGCCATGCTTATTTAAATCAGTATGCCATATTCTTCTGGTGTCCGCTTTGACTCTTAAAATCTTTCCTTCAGCTTATCCATGGGGTTGCTCAAGCTTCAAGGAGAGAAATTCAATGAAGATTTAACCAACAATTTTGACTCCTTCTCCATGTAATGTCTGACTTTGGGACTTTGCACCCCACCCACTGATCTATGAGTATAGCAGAACATCATTTGACATCACTTAGTTGATTCCCCCCGCTTTGCTCAATAATATTTGGTCCTACTCAAGGTCTCTGGGCCATCCAGGATCTGGATCCCTGCTATCCAGGAAATATACTGCAAAGTAGTTAAATACATTTAAGTGTCTTGATATAATAAGAAACCAATAAGCAATATAAAAGGGGAAGTATAAGCATTAATATGCCACAGTCGCCCTGTAGCTGGGTTCAGGCCTTGAGATGGGAAGGGGTGTAGCATGACGAAGTATCCAATGACCAGATGAGTTTCACACAAGTGACTGTCAGGAATAGCTCAATCCATCTTTATTTCTACTTCAAAAGCAAGCATGTTTCCCCACCCATCAGCATTAACCTCCTGGAAAAACAAATATGTTTTTTTCCAACTTTTACATCAAAACAACTTTAAAACAAAAACAATGCTTAGCATTTTAGTAACTTGACTAAATATCAAGCCAGGCAAATCCTGTCTTTACCAAGCTAAAACGTGATAAACAAAGACAGATAATTCTTGAGAACAACAATATCATTCACATTTTAATAAAGCATATTTACATAAGTAGGGGTGATTTCCCAGAAGCTGCTTGTATTTCTCCAACTATTCTCTTATCCTACAAAATGGTTCTACATGCCTAAGCCTCTCAATAATGGTTACAATTCAATAAGGAATTCTTTTTCCATCTTAATGTTTTTTTTTCCTCAGAATTATTAGATTTAGTTAATGTCCCCTGTGTTGGTTTCTTACATGTGATCATTAATCTTTTATTGCTACCTATCCTGCCCTAACTGAACGAAAATGTTCCCAGGGTCTGGGGTGACAGCTGATATTTCCAGATAGGAAACCTGAGAAGCACAAATACCCAAAGAATTTTATAGTAAAATATTTGGGGTGGGTGGAATTTCTGGGAATGGTCACATCTGTCTCATTCATGACTGACAAAGTAAAACTACAAACCATCAAGAGAATCATGAACATTATGAGAGAGAAGAGAGTATGCAAGTCACGAGGTCTCAATGGTATTCTGTGCTGTCGTGAGCTTCACTGGTACTTTCTGAGAGACTGTCTTCATGGGTTTTGACTCATGGAGTCAAGCCATTGAACAAGTGTTCATACACTGACCCAACACAGCTCCTACCATTAATATATACAATGGAATTTAATAGTTTCAACCAGTATTTTGGATGAAAGAAAGTAGGCACCCAGGGCTACATATTGTATTATGTCTTTTCCAGGTAAAAACTATAGATGAATAAAATATCATGCTGGGATATGGCAATGTTTGGCTGTGGAAGACCTAAAAGAAGTTTTAGAGGAGTAGAGATCATTCTATTTTCATTTAAGAGTTGGATTGGGTGGTGGTTATACAACTTTATACTTTCCACCACAAAATTTTATGACTATAAAATAAAAAGGGTGAATATTGCTACATATTATATGTGTCATCATTAAAGGTAGTTGAATAAAAATAAAGAAGCTATATTACATTGCTTCCTAAATATTTAGGATCCATTGTTAAAATAAAACATAGATTACATTCTCTTTCTTGTGGACCATAAAAGCAGTAGGACTTTGATTATCACATTATTTACTATATCTAACTATTCCTATCATCCCAAGATTCTTGTTCTTTCATTTTTCCCTGTACTGCCTATTTAACCCTCCATAACATGTGTATATGTGTGTGTGTTGTGCTTTTTGTATATGCTAAGAGCATTTTTAATAGAAATGTACTTATGGTCATTGCTTTCTGCCTACATATTTTTCTCTCAAGTTAAGTATAGATAGAGTGAGACATAGGCAGACAGGTAAGCAAGCATAGATATACTTATATGAGTAAATATTTAGGCTATATTTATCTTGTTGTATTTTATTCTTTTTATTGAGATTATAATTCCATTATTTTACTTTCCTTCCCAGAAACCCTCTTATATATCCCTCCTTGCTTTCTTTAAAATTCATGACTATTTTATTGCACATTGTTATATGCATATATGTATATATACATATACATACACATATGCATATATATTCCTAAGTGCAATCTACTCAGCTCTATTATATTACTTAGTATGTTATGTAAGTATATTAATATGTTATATCAGTATGTTATACAGTATGTTACTATGTATATTTTCAGGGATGATCATTTGATACTGGATAACCAATTGGCATGATCTTCCACAGGGAAAACTATTTCTCTAGCTCTTAGCCTTCCTCAGATTATTATAAACAATTTCATATCATGATACATATATCCATGATTTTTAATGATATTTCAATACATTAAATATGAGCAGGTTGTATTTATGAATATATGTGTATATGCACATAAAATATATGCATATAGCAATAAATACTAAAAGATCCATGAATTTTAAAGAGAGCAAGGAGTGGCTATGAGGAAGGATGGCAAAATAATAGAATTATGTTATAATCTCAATAAAATAATAAAATATAAAAATAAAGTATATGATAAATATAGCCAAAATATTTATATATAAACATATGGATATGTGTTTATCTGTCTATGTCTCACTCTGTTTGCACATAACTTGAGAGAAGAATATGTAGATAGAAAGCAATGACCATGAGTACATTTCATTTGAAAACACTCTTCAGATAAAAAAGTAGAACATGGATGTATGTTTATATAAGTTAAGCTATAATTAATATGTTTAAATTCATGAATGTGGATAAACTATTTTCTCTATATTTATTGCTTAAGCCCCCTGAAACATTCTTACTTATCTTTATGAACCCAACTGAAATTTTAACAATTTCACAATTCCACTTAAAGACTGAATATTAATGATATACAATATGGGGTAATTTTAATTAATTTTTTGTGAAGTCAAGAATATTGCTTTAATTTTAGTTTTACTGATTTAATTATATTTTTATTTATTAGGTTATTTCAACAGTTTATGTCATAGACAATTTTAGATGGCAAGTATTTCAGGACTCTCTTGAATCAGTATTGTTTTCCTAAGTGTGCTATTCCAGATTTATAAAAATCTGCCTTTAAAAAATTCTTTCCAGTAAAATGAAGCTATTGACTCAAATTGTTCATCAGCAACCACCATGTTGATCATTACACAGTCTTATGAAAACTCAAGAAACGTAGTTAAGGAAGCAATGGAAGGAGGGGAGAGAGGAAAGGAGAGAGGGCTAAGGGAATAAAAAGAGAGAGGGAACAGGAGTGGAGGAGGGGGAGAAAGTGATGGAAGAAATATTATATTTAAGCATCTCCACTCAGGTCTGAAGGCATTCAGATTTCTGTCTTTTGAGAACTTTCTACAAAACAGTGCTGAAGTAGGAAAAGTTTGCTGCAAAAACCCAAACTGCTCAGTTTGGTTTCCTTCCGATGTTTACCCCTCTCCCCTCCTGTCATTATACTGTGGGAGACATTAACATTACTCAAATGAGAGCTATGTGTTTGCCTAGCAAAAGGCGAAAGCACCACATACACTTCTTTAGTCAGATGCAAGCAGTGGGAAATCCATTTCTGACAAGAAGGAACTAAACCATAGATCTGTGGTCTCATGTGAGAATTATACTAAACAAAGTACTTTTTTCCTACCTTGTCCCTGACAGAATAGCTTGTGGGATAGTAGTGCCTCATCTGGAGGGTTCAGAGCCTGTTCTGTTAATGCCAGATAATAGGCTGTGCATCGGAACAAAGCTGGAATAATCCTGACAAGGGAAAAAGTTTTAAGTGGTACCACTATGAAGGTTTTTAGGGAGGCCAACACCAGTAACAGCTTTCCACGAGCTGTGAAGGGCAGAGTTCTACATCCTGCCCTCACCCTAAGTTTTTCTGGGCAGCGACTTCGTAAACTGAAAGCAAACATTATTCAGAACATTATCTGTAAGTCACACAATATTTGGCAGTTCCAATTAATAATTGAATAATTCATTGAAAGGAGCCCCACGAACAGCAAATCTGAAGACTGCTAATGATGGAACAACAATACTTAAGGCTGTTGCTATCCATGCTTGGCAGTTGATACAATTAATTATATCAACTGTTAAATTAATAAAAAAAATGTTAGAAGTGAGCATGAAACTGCCCAATATTTGTCATAACTATTTATGGAAACTTATAAATGCCTTATTATTTCTGTTCTCTGAAGTGGAACAGGAACATACTAGGAAAACTCACTAATATTGTTAACAAATTTTCCCATTAAAAATGTGGATACAAGGGCTAGAAAAGTAAAGGTCTACCTTAAGTATCTAAGTAGTAACATATTTTCCAAAGTTAAAGAAAAAGAGCATTCAGGATTACAAGAAGGAAGTCAGAAGACAAACACCATCTAACTGAAAACAACTGTAGTAAAACTCTATTCGACGGGATTATCATTAAACAATTATTTGGAGACTAAACAATGAAGGTGAGCTAAGAAAAAAATTTACCAGAGTTGGAGTCTGTGTTGTTTCCAGTGTGTTCATTTGATGCTCTGTCCCACGTTGGTAATCTTATTTTGGAATATTCTAGAAACTTTGTAAAATGTGGCCAACTCTAGGAAGGATGCCCTTGGATACAGATTCTTGGAAGAATGTTATCCTTGTCAGATTCCTGTCACTGTGTCTGCTTCCTGTCCGTTGTGATGTGCATAGCTGTCCCCCACCACACTCCCACTGACCTAATCCTTATTCAAGGCAATAGAATGAATCGATATCTGTTACACAAAATAAATCCTTCCTCCTTCTAAGATGTTCTGTCAGTTCCTTAGTGATATCTCAGTGATAACTAATACAATGAGAAAAAATGTTAAATCAGACATCATGGTGCATAGCTGTAGTTCAAATAAATACTCAGAGACCAAAGCTCATGGCCAGAGTTGTCTATAATTATATGAGATGCCTTCAGAACGAAAGGACAGCGAGGAGGGAGCAGAGGTATTGGAGGGGCAGATAAGGGGAGGGGCAGAGAGTGAGCAGGAGAAGGGGAATAAACAAAATGTCGTCAAGGAATGTTGAAGGAAATTTTGGAAGATTCAGCTTATTCATTTAAACTCAATTTCCAAAGCATTATTCAGTGTCTACAATGGACCCGTTTGTTAATACCTTGTGATTAATTTATAAATATATCCGTTTTAAAAGTATGCTTTAAAAGTGATTTTATAAACCAATGGGGAGCAGATACAAGCCATAAGTATAAACAAAGATAAATCCTTTGGTGGAAATATGTGAAAGGGAAACAGTTGCCACTTTTTAAGAAAGTCAGTATACACCCTTGGTTTGTTGTGGTGCCTAACAAAATTCTCAAACATGAATGAATGTTATAATTATGATTTTTCCACCACCTGTATAAAATTTTTCCACAGAATAATGTAAATTTTTATTATCATAACACCAAGATGCAGGCTCATATTTAATGTGATGATCATATTGGAATATAACTCATTTAATTTCTCTTCCTGTGCTTGTCTTTGAATACCTCCTAGGGTTGATTGACAACTTCACTACATATTGGTTTTCTCTGCCCATTGATTGTACAGCCCTTTGTTAGAACTCTGCAGAAGCAAGTTTGATTCCTGACCTGGTCTATAATAGAACTCTCAGGTAAACAAGACTAGGGTGATAGATGTGAAGATCCACTAACTGTCCTGAGCATAATATCAATAATGCTGAGGTTAGACAAGATCCACCATCCATCATACAATACATCTTCCATTACTTCATCCATTACAACAACAGATTTGACATATGTTAGAGTAAAAGTCCTCATACATTCCAACTATCCCAACATCAAATCTCAATAACTATCAAAGATAATTTACAATAGGAGCACATCTCAGTAAACACATCTTAGGTTGAAGATGTACTTTCACTACTAACCTAATTTAAGAATCATAGCTTTGCAATATAATACAGGAGTACCCTTTCTCTGTGAGTTGTATGTTAATAGTCCCAAATAGTTGCCAGGAATTGCATAGTAGTAAACATAATCTATCTATTGTGGGGTGGTATTTTGTTTGGTTGTTTGATTTTGCTATGTGCCCAGATAAAATGACATAAAAACAGGAAACGTTGCTTTTGCCTTGCTTGCCTTCACTTTGATTGACAAGTTCATCTATTCTTTTATTGTGTCATTCCTTCATCAATTTTAAAACCACCATCTTTGGGATTGCAATGTAGATTGAAGACTAGCAACTCTTCAGGAAACCTCTAGGACTTCAGCACATGATTGGAACTTCTGAGACATCCAACTTTATGGATTGCAAAACTACTGGGTCCTTCAGCCCCTTTAGTACGAGGCAGCCATCGTTGAACTAACCAAACTGCATCTTTTAAGTCAATCTAATTCATATACATACATACACAAACATATATTTGTTCTATTAGCTGTGTACCTTTAGACAACCCAGAATAACATACCATTAACAACTTACTATGTAGTCAGAGACTTCTTAGGTAATGACTTTTTTCTTTCATGACTTTGTATTAGAACTGTGTCAGAAATTTTTGCTCTGATAGAACACACTTCCTTGAGTTTAAAAAAAAGAAAATGAAAACAAAAAAACTTGCTAACTCCTTTTCTTCTTAGTCTCTTCTATACAATTTAGTATGACATTTTTTTAAAAAAAAGGTCATCAATACTATTGTCTACACATTCATTGCCAAGTCTTCCTTGAATTCCAGCTATAAGAAATTCGTCTATTTTTTTGAAAGTCTGAGCTGGGATATTTGGGATATTTCTTTTCATGCAGAATGAAACAAGAATCCCGGAAAGCAGTAAAAAGATTTTTTAATAACCAGAACATAAAATATGCCAAACTAGCATTTTCAAAAGAATATTTTAAAAAGAAATTAAAGATGTGCAATTCTATTGATACCCTATGTTTAGTCAGCATTAGTCCTTATTCAACTGTATATCAATAAAACAATTTTCTCTCCCTTGGAAATGGAATTATTCTGATATTGCAAAATCACACCATCTGTTGTGGCATTAACATTTTCAGAGTTTCTTAGAGAACATATTTACAAAATATCTGTGTATGCTGTAAGATTGAAACCAATGATAGCCATCAGATGCATCAATTCTGCTGTGTATAATGGCCCAGGGAAAGCCCCAAGCCATCTTCACATGCATCAAAATCTAAAGCACTAGTTCCTAATATAAACTAATCAAAAACTGTCACAGGAGCTGAGCCATCTGGCTTCCCCCTACCCCAAGTCTCCATTTAACATTGAGACTCAGAGATTTCATGAACTTGCATGAACTCATCTTTGGAGTCCATAGTTTCTCTGAAACCAAGAAACAAACTAACTACATTGTAACCCAGAAGGTATGCATGAAATCAGTGAGGTGACTATTAATTATTAAAGTTTCTAGGACTGCCTATGATTCTCCTATATAATACCAATCATTTAGCTGTGTCATTGATGATACTAATAATGAGGATTGCTGTCTTAAATTACCTTTCTGTTATTGTGGCAAACATAATAATCTGGAAAATCATTTAAGTGTGAAAAGGTTGATAGATCACAAAGTTCCAAGTTTCAGTCCATTATGCCAAGGTGTCACAGTGAGAGAAACTGGTCACATTACATACACAAACAGAAACAAAGAGGAATGAGGTAACGCATTTGTGCAAGTGTTCAGTTCGATCTCTCCACTCATACACACTACAGGTTCTGCTGCTTAAGACAGAGTGCCACCTGCAATGAACAAATCTTTCCTCCTTCATGTAATCACGTTAATCCCCCACAAATATATCCAGTGGCCTATCTCTTAGGCAACTGTAACTCTTGGGAAGTTGGCAATTAATACTAACCATCGCCATTGACTTCCCACAAATGACTCGATTAGTTAAAAACAATGAAAAAGTCCACGGCACTAGCACGTAAGTAACGAACAAGAATTGAATCGTTTAGCTGTGTTTTATTTAGAGAGCCAACAGTCTGAGAAAACAGTGACTTACAATTCTGAAGATCGGGCTACCTGTCATCTGTAGCCAGCATAAGAAGGAGAAACAAAGGCAGTCAGTGATTCCAAAGCCTAATCTTGGCCCACTGGTAAGATAGTCTGTCTTGATTTTCGTATTTGTTTCTCCTCCTCATTTCCTCTGTTGACAGGTTGTGGGGGAGGGACTTCAAAAACACCAAGGTCTCTGAGTACTGAACATGCAGATCCCTTCCTCCAGAGTGAAGCGCAAGTGTATTCTTACAATATAACTACAAAGTGTCCATATCACAAAGTAACCATTGAAACTACTTCCTTAGTGTCTGTGATGTGATTAAGAAAATCACTAGAATAAACAGAGGCTTAGTTTATCAAAATTCTGGAGGATCTGCAAACTTCCTTAAGAATTCAATTCTATTCCAGCAAGCTTCAGATACAGTGATTATGAAATTAATAAAATAAATTTCTGGATCAAAAAAGAGAAAACTTTAAACAAACAAATCTAATGATTACCTTGCAAATTTCTTTTTTACCCTGTAAAAAGTAGATGTGCCAATTTATTGGAATTAGAGACAGTGCTTAAATGTGAGGCTGAGCCAATCCTATGCTTTAGTTATTGTTTTGTGTATATGACTACTAGCTAATCTAAGTCATTGGTCAATGGTCTTTTAATCCATTATTTGATCATTTCAAACATATATACAATGTATTTTGTATATCAAACCCCAGTCTCCATCTCTCCCCAGACCTTCAGCCACTCCCCTGGACTCTGTATGCTCTTTTTCTATCCCAGTGACATCAATAAGTAATGTACAGATGTATCCATATGTCCATGTGTCCATTTAGGCTTAGCTACTGAATCATGAGCAAACTACCAGTCGTTGCATTTTCCTAAAGAGAACTGACTCTGCCTATCCCAGCATCCTGACAGTTCTCTCTTAAGCTAGGAGATAAAACCTTGTATGCCTTTCTCCCATTCATGCTGGATTTTTGACTGGTTTTATATGGTAGTTCTTGTCCAGACAGCCAGAATCGAGAGTTTATGAATTCAAAGGCATTTTTCTGTCCAGAACATGCTATTTTATTGTATTTCCCCTGAACGTCTGGCTCTTACAATTTTTAAGTCCCTACTTCTTACATGTTTCCTGACATACATGGGAGAGGAGTATCGTGCAAATGTGTCTTTTAGGTCTCAACAGTCTAGAGAGTCTCATTCTCTAAACACTAAACAATTTTTATTCTCTGTGTTAAGCAATGTTTGTTGCAAAAGGAAGCTTCTTTAATAATAGTTGAAGACTGTATTAAGCTACAGTTAGAGATATGTAGTTAGAAGAAAGTTTGGTACTACACACCCTCATGAAAACAAAATTTTTCCCCAGGTCTATGAGCTTCTTAGCCAAGAGTCCTTGATTAGACTTTCAGTATCAGGTATGAGTTCCGTCTTGTAGAGTAAGCCTTACTTACAATTAGAAAGTGGTTGTTTTCCTTCATATTTTATCCTACTATAGCAATGATGGTCATATCTAGCTAGGCTGTCATTATTGTTGCTCAGAGCCCATAGCTGCATTCAGAATTGCAAAAGACTCTTGATGACTTTTCATTTATTTTATTTATTTTTAATTTCTTTATTCATTTGAAATAACTATCACAGTTCCCCTTCCCTCTTCTCATCCCACTCCTCCTCAGCTTCCCCACCACCCTCCCATCCATTCCTCAGAAAGAGTAAGGCCTCCCTTAGGGAGTCCTTACTCCCTTAGTGAGTCAACAAAGTCTGACACATCAATTTGAGTCAGGGCCAAACCCCTCCGTCCTGCATCAAGACTGAGCAAGGCATCCCACCATAGTGAATGGACCCTAAAATTCCAGCTCATGTACCAGAAATAGATCCTGGTCCATTGCCAGGGGCCCCTCAAACAGACCAAAAAATCCACACAACTATCATCCACATGTATATGGCCTAGTTCAGGTCCACACAGGATTCTGCTGAGAAACAAGAGCAGTGAAAATAGGCTGCTTTGTGTCAGAAGACTATACGATTGGTTTAGAGTTCTTGAGCTTTCACTAGCTCTGGTCAGTTGTCTAGGTGGGTTTCCCTGTCATGATCTTGATCCCCACTGCTCATATAATTCCTCCTCCCTCTCCTTACCTGGATGCCTGGAGCTCAGCCCAGTGCTTGGCTGTGGATTTCTGCATCTGCTTCCATGTTCTACTGGGCAAAGGTTCTCTAATGAGAATTAGGTTAGTCACAAATCTGATTACAGGAGAAGACTAGTTCTGGTGCCTTCACCAGTATTTCTAAGACTCTTAGCTGGGAATTTCTACAGGACTGGGTTTCTCCCTAACCCTACAAGGGCTCCCTTTATCAAGATATCTCTTTCATTGCTCTCCCTCTCCATCTCTGCCCTAACTTCACCATCCAGTTCATTCATGTTCTGATCCCCATCGCTACCCCTCTACCACACCTGCCCCCAATTTACGCAGGAGATCCTTTGCATTTCCCCTTTCTCGGGTGATCCATGTGTTCCTTTTGGTGACTTTTCTTCCTCAGCAGCCTGTACAGCATTTTCTGATACTGTGAGAGCTAGTCAATAGATGGAAAGCTTTTTGGTCAATTCCACTTGAAGTTTCTAGATTTGTGACCCAAAATGTGTGCTCTATTAAGCTATCAGGACTAATCATCTAGTTCTGCTGGGAAACAAGAGCAGTGAAAACAGGTTGCCTAATGTAAGAGGTCTATGTGGTCCTGTCTGGTTTTTTTTCAAAATATTATATAACATTTTTGATTTAGATGGAAATTTCAAAATAAACAAGCAACTCAAATGGACCTTTGTCTGAGACCAAGGTAATCACCAGTGGTTGGGGGAAGGATAAAAACACTATAGATGGTGAAATCACCCTCATTCATTCTGCCTCACCAATTTGATAATGTTATTGACTATTGAAGATGTTGAATTATCAAGAGTCCAGGTTTATGCTAAAATGCTTTTTTTTATTTGTCTTATAAAGGAAAAATTACTGAAAATCTTAACACTGAAAGAAAAAACTACACTTGGCTGTCTAACTTTTCTGATCATGGTTAATTTCTCATTCAGAATCCCATTGGAAGTTAAGTCACAGATACAATCAGACTGAATCAAAATAATATTTAATCAAAATATTATATTTTATGAAAATAATATTGTGTGAAAAACTCTAAAATGAAAGTGAAAATTACAAAATTCCTTAAACTCACACAGTTCCTATCAAGACTGTCTTCCTTCGAAGACAACCAATGCAAAGATTCACTGACTACGAGTATGACACAAATAGCTATACTAATGTAGAGGGGAGAAGGTCCATGAGACCGCAAGCTTATAAAACAAACAAACCAACAAACAAAAACAAAGCAATAAGGCAACTAAAGAATACTGAGAGCAAGAACAATAGGGAAGAACACACCAATTGGTTATCAAATATCAATTTTTCTACCAAAACTATATTTTATATCTAACCATACAACATACTAAGAAAGAAGGAATTTTTTAAAAAAATATACCAAAATATGGACAGAAGTAGACAGAGGAACATAATTATAGAAGTGACAGAAAATCAAGACAAAAGCATCAAAATACAAAATAAGCAGTATTAGCAAATAATAAAATGAGTCAACATAGGTACATGTTACAAAAGCAAAAATGCAGACATACACAGCAGACAGAAAAGAGGAGAATACACAAAACATGTGAAATCTGTCTTCTCTAAGACTCCAAGCAATTCCAATTACAATCCTATTTGCATATTTTACAGAAAGTAATCCTGAAATTACCAATGAGCAAAGAGCTGGAAAACACTAAGAAGATAACCTAAGAGGTGATCTCACAGTGTATTATATTGACAGCAGTGCACACCACTTGGAATTGTCATGATAACAGACAATAGGAGATATCCATAGGAAGATAGTACAGAGTGTAACAGTTTGTAAATATACTTCCTAATTGTTTTTTAATTTTTTATTGTTTTTAGTGAGCTATATATTTTTGTCTGCTCCATTATCTTCCTCTTCCCTACCCTTCTACCCTCTCCCATGATCCCCATGCTTCCAGTTTACTCAGGAGAACCTGTCCTTTTCTACTTCCCATGTAGATTAGATCCATGTCTGTCTTGGGGTCAACATTGTTGTCTAGGTTCTCTGGGATTGTGAATTGGAGGCTGTTTCTCTTTGCTGTATGTCTAAAAGCCACTCATGAGTGAGTATATGTGATAATTGTCTTTCTGGGTCTGGTTTACCTCACTGATATGTTTTCTAGATCCATCTGTTTGCCAGCAAATTTCAAAATGTCATTTTTTATGCTGTGTAAATGTAACACATTTTCCTTATCCATTGTTCATTCAAGGGGCATCTAAGTTGTTTTCAGGTTCTGGCTATGACAAACAATGCTGCTATGAACATAGCTGAGCACATGTCCTCAAGGTATGATACTCATCCTTTGGGTATAGACCCAAAAGTGGTATTGATGAGTTTTGAGGTAGGTTGTTTTCTAATTTTCTGAGAAATCATCGTATTGATATCCAAAGTGGCTGTACCAGTTTGCACTCCCACCAGCAATGCAGAAGTGTTCCCTTTACCCTACATCCTCTCCAGCTTAAGTTGTCATCAGTGGTTTTGATCTTGGTCATTCTGACAGGTGTAAGATGCAATTTCAGAGTTGTTTGATTTGCATTTCTCGGATGGCTAAGGATGTTGAGCATTTCCTTAAGTGTCTTTTAGACATTTTAGATTCCTCTGTTGAGAGTTCTCTGTTTTAGGTCTGTTCCCCAATTTTTATTGGATTATTTGTTCTTTTTATGAGCAATTTATTGAGTTCTTTATATATTTTGGAGATCGGGCCTCTGTCCCATGTGAGGTTGGTGAAGATCTTTTCCTATTCTGTAGGTTGCTGTTTTGTCTTGCTAACCATTTCCTTTGCTTTACAGAAGCTTTTCAGTTTCAGGAGGTCCCATTTATTA
>LOJH01008382.1:0-10656 GCA_001685095.1 Ellobius talpinus
AATGGGCCAAGCAGTGATTTAATTAATACAGTTTCTGTGTGATTATTTTGGGGGCTAAGTGGCCTAGACAAATAAGCAGCTCCCTCTAACAAAGGGTATAAAATCATTGTCCCACAGCATTATGTAATTTATTTAATGTTGTTACTTTTTTCATCAAACAAAAGTTCCTGGATATTATATAGACTTCTAGGCACTTGTGTCTTTTAATTGTTTCATAATCTTCAATGGCTTGAATGTACATAGAATGAATAATCATTTATCTGCTAAAAGAGATTTGAGTTGTTCCTGGTCTCTGGTTTTTATGAATGAAAGCACTGCAAATATATTTTTTTCTACCAATTTTGGTGTGAGCATAAATTTTAATTTCTCTGGGATAAATGCCCATGTGTGTAATTGCTAGACCATATGGTACTGCATGTTTCATTTTAGTAAAAATCTGCCATACTATTATTACAAATGGCTGTCATTTTGTTCCTACCAACAATGTGTGAATGGCCCAGCTTCTCCAATCCATATCAGCATTTAATAGTTATTAGTTTTTGCATTAGTCATTCTTGTAGTAATGGTATTATTTGTTTTTAATTTGTTTCCCTAATGATTAATGATGTTGAGCATCTTTCCATGTTAATACTTTCACATTTTAACTTCTAAGAAACCTCTCTGAATATTTTTGTCCAACCCGTTAGGATGAACTTTTCCTACTATCATCTTTGAAGGATTTCTCATAATTTTAGATGGTAATCTTCTATCAGATATGTAATTGATAAGCACATTATCCATTGTTTATCAATTTGAACATTGTTTCCTTTAGCAGAAGTATTTAGACAACCAAAGCTTTTCTCTGTGTTGGGGTTTAATTTCTCACATTTTCCTCTGTGATGGTTTTTGTTAGGGTGGCAAAATCTTGAGATGAACAACTTAGAATGAACAGTGTTATTAGGTAGCCAGAGATGAAAGAGATGGGGGTCTTTAGCCTTTAAAGTTGGGTGCCTGGCTCTGCTGCCTTGGCTCCATAACACAAACAACATGATGGTAGAAGTGCTCAGTGAGTGAGACCTATTCACAGTGTCCAGGAAGCAGAGAGAGATGTGCTGGTACCTCCTTCAAGGACACACCCCCAGTGACAGTTTCCTCCCAGGAGGCTCAGCCTTTTAAAGGCTCCACCATTTCCCAGAGACCAGAATCTAAACCTTTGGGAAGTACTCCTGAAGTATTTCCCAAAAAGAAATAGAATTATTTGCCTAATCCTGGATTCTGAAGAATTTGCTCTAACTTTTTTCATTTTAATAAATGAATTATTTCCTCAATAGTTTATCTATAGGCTGGAGGTCAATGCTGGGTGCCTTCCTCAAGCATTTTTTCACATTGTTTCTTGAAATCTCTAGGCTGAGCAGCCAATAATCTCTAGGAATCTACCTTCCCCATTGCAGGAATTAAAGACATAGCTTGGTATGTCTGGCACACATGCTGGGTGTCAAATAGGTCCTCCCTGATCTGTGACAAGCAGTTTAGAGACTCCTTAGCCCACTAAGTACTTACCAATAGAAGCCAATATTCTTGGTCCTAGATTTGAAACCTGTGTCAATGAATAAATGAAGGAAAGACTATGAAAAGCATAGTTTACCAGTTGGAGTCTTTCCTTTCATTTTTTTGTTTTGGTTTTGGTTTTTTGAGATAGTGTTTCTCCAAGTAGCTTTGGTGCCTGACCTGAAAATATCTCTTGTAGATCAGGCTGGCCTCGAACTCACAGAGATCCACCTGCTTCTGCCTCCCAAATGCTTAGATTAAAGGCATGTGCCACCACCACTCAGCTTCAAAATATTTTTGATGGTGCTAAGCATTGTGAAGAATGACAAAGTACTTCTTCTGTAGGTGTGGTCAATAAAAAAAAGAAGGAGCAGAAAGACAGGGCTACTGTTCTCTGAGCATTGTATGGTCATTGGTGGGTTATTAGAATGAAGGCCCTTCAACAGAAATATCAAGAAGAGATTAAGACACTGTATTGAACTCAACTTTCCTCTTTGCAGTTGTTGTGTGAGAAGTAGACACTGGAAATAGAGAATGATTGCCCCACCCAGACAAGGCTCTGCATTCAATTGACAGAACAGTAAAAAATGAAAAATAAACAGAATTAGCAGCACTATTTTTACAAACGAAGAAATTGGAATCAGAGATTATACAACAAGTTTGAAGGATAGTCTCAAAGCTACTGAGCGGGGATGAGACAGCAAAATCTAGGTAGACACCCCTCCAGCCAGAGGGAAGGATTGGCTGTCTGTCATTGGCTGGAGGTACCCCCACATTACACGATATTACTTAACCTATATAAGTTGATGCTCACAGTAATAAACTGGGTTTCTGCTTTGACTTGACTCCCTATCATTTCTTATTGTCCTGCATCATGGAGCTGTGGAATGAGTGGATAGTGCATTCACCTTTCCTTTTCCTGGGGAATAAGGCTAAGGAGGCCTGGCAGAGTATAATAAAGGAGAATATAACCATGTACATTTAGCACTGGGGTCTTAGAATAGGACGGGTTTTTGAAAAGGTCAAATGTATAAGTATGCGTTTACAAGCTTGATTATAAGAACTTAGTTATGTGGAAAGGTACACTTGTGGACCAGACAAAAGTCAATGATGAGTTTGCCCTCAGGCAGGGGTTTTAGTTGATTACAGCAGAGGTACCCATATAGATTTTAAAGATAAGGTTTTATTCAGTTTTCCAATAAAAGTGAAAAAATACATTTTTGTTTAGTTCCTGTCTTACTATGCATGTTCAGATTCCCCAACTGGTTAGAAGCTTATTTTGCTCCAGCGCTCATAGATGAGCTGCTGTCCTGACAATGGGCCTGGCTCCTGCTAGACTTTTGAACATGGTGAAAGTTTCTGTAGCTTCCTAAAGGAAGGAGCAGCAGCAGCTGGAGTGAGATCATTGACACATATTTTCAGGCCTCACTGGTTCCAATTCCTTCCTTTCCTGGAGTCTAAAATTCTTGCAGTTCTTTGATTTAATGCCCTCCCTCCAGAAGCCTTTTTGTTTTATTTTAAAGGTAACTATTTTAACAGGAAGTAGACATTATGTCCACGCAGCTCACATTTCCATATCTAGTCATTTGATGAGAATAGGATCTTAGCAAAAGATAGGACAATAAGGAGTCTGATGGTATGTGTGGTGGTGTGGGTGAGACAGTGTCTCTCTGCGTGTGACGGTCTGCCTCAGTTCCTGCTTCCAGGTTTTTGCCTCAAATTCCTTTGATGAACTGTGATGTGGAAGTGACAGCAAGATAAACCTGTTCTTCTCCAGGTTGCTTTTGGCCTTAATGTTTTATCACAACAGCAGAAACCTTAAATAAGACAGTGCATGTATATGTGATGGTGTTTTTCTGGTGGTGTGTGCGTATAGGTTTTCAAATGCTCACGGCTTCCTGTAGACACAACTACAGGAAGAGGCTTTCTGGGATCAGACACTGATTGGATACGTTTACAAAACCAGTCTTGTTATTTTTAAGTCTAAACTAAGGAAGCATAAGGTTAATAAGAAACCTACTACAGCAGAATATTATTGCTTTGAACTTTTTATTAGCTTATATTGAATGTACAAAAAGGATGGGTTTCAATGTGACATTTTAAACTATAATTATAAGATATAAAGTACGACATGCTTTTAACATATTTCATGACCCTCTTGTTGATATGAACTAAGGACAGAAGAGAGATACTTGTCATTACAGACTTTGATGAAGGCAAAAAATTGTATTTCAAGTCCAGTCTGTGTCATTGTCCAATTTTAAAAAAAGCACAATAGTTTTCGATAGAATGTAACCAAACCTACAGTAGTTACAACAGCTGTATTTAACCAGATGGAAACTGCATATAAAAAAGTGACCCCTTGCAAATCAGTTTTCTAAAGAAAGTTTAAACAAGATGTACTTTTGGGGCTGGAGAAATGGCTCAACAGTTAAGAGAACTGGCTGTTCTTCCAGAGGACCTGGGTTCAATTCCCAGCACCCACATGGCAGCTCACAACTGTCTGTAACTCCACATCCTGGTATCCAACAGTCTCACAGAGACATAAATGCAGGCAAAACACCAAAGCACATAAAATAAAAATAAATAAATCATCAAAAAAGGTTGACTTTTTGTATGTGTTTGTGTGTTTGCATGTATGTACGTACAGCACAGGTATTCCTGATATCCATGAAGGCCAGAAGAGGTCACCGTGGCCCCTGAAACTGGAGTTAAAGACAGTTGTGAGCCACCGAATGTTGCTCCTGAGACATCTCTCCACCCTCCTAAACTAACTTTGATGAAGCACAGTCTATCATAGTGACAGACACAGATCTTAGGTTGCTTTTTATCTACTGTGTTAAGTACGCATAGTTGCCATGCAGAGCATTTTCGTCTTCTCAGGCTCTCTCTAGGCTTCTTTCCCTCCTTCTGTCTTCTGCTTGCTGCTATGAAAGCCTCACTTCCCAGCTCTGGCTTTTCATCCTTCCACCCTCTGGCCTTTATTCTTCCCTATGGCCATTTTCATTATGATCTTAGTTTTCCTACCTTACTTGTCCTTTATATTTAACTTTTACTTTTTTCCCTTCAATTTGTTCAAAGGAATATATCTGTTACAGCCTTTAAAAAGCAACTGTAATAGTTGCATGATCATAGTCTTAGGCCATTTGTGCTGCACAAATTTCATAACTTTCTTATCAATGTTTTCAAAACATTTTCATAGGAAGTAATGTGACCACGAATGTTAGCTGAATTTTGACTGTTGACGTGCAGTGAAATGGAGACAGCAAGGAACACGGAGAGATCACAAGGCAGAAAACCCTTGTTCCATTCTTGCCATACTAGATCCCTAAAACTAGCATTTTAAGTAGGAGTAGGAGGCGTAGTTATGTGCCTTGGCCCGTTGCCCTGCACAGGGCTTTTCTCCCAGCCCCCGCCTTTCCAGTCACTGTGTGAGGTTTTGGCCACACCATTGGCATATTGATCACATACGTCAATTATGAAACATTTCCTCATGACACATTCCTCCGAAAGTGTATTTCTCCAATTATCTGACATCAAGATGATGAATGGCACAGTTAAGGAGTTTTTTTGCCCTTCTTTTCAGAGCAGCCCACGTGAGTGTTTTCCCAATACTAATGTGGATGTATAAGTGAACACAGCCTCGTCTTTCCTTCTCTTGCTCACAGTAAACCTCAGAGAGTATTTATATATTAATAATATGTTCTGCTGTGTCCGTGCATAGCTCCCAGGAGTTTGCAGCTGTCACAGAGTGGTAAGGAAATAAAGGTGAGATGGACATGTGGACAGAAGCTTCGCTTGAGTGCTCCGGCTTCTCTGATGAAGAGACACAATGCTCTGAAAGCCCAGTGTGCTTTTTTATATAGTGTTGGACAGGGAGGCACAGCTATTGGATACAGTTCAATCAAGGAGGCGTGTTATTACAGATAGATAAACAAGGAGACAGGTTTATGGTGTGCAGCTGGATCAAGGAGACAATTTAGCTAATCTGGGTAGAAGCAGCTTTTGTTGGAGATCGTTCTTCAGGCTGGTAATAAGGAGGGAGGATAAAGGATAGTGGATGCTTCCTGCTCACACCGTCAACATCCACATTTGGACCAGATAAGTCTCATCCTGGGGAAAAGCTCTGCCATTCTTCCATGGGTCTGAGGCACTAAGGATCCTTGACACGGGCCAGCTCATTTCATCAACACACATTCACTCAGGGCTGTCTCCACACTATGATTTTCTTTGGGAGATTTTTCGCGTTTACAAAACTTATAAGATGTTTATAAGAAGTAAGATTAGAAAGATATTGTTGAATCTGGGTGCTGGGGAAATCATATTTAAAGCAGAATTATTTATTCTCATTTATGTGTCTATGTGAGTGTCTGTGTGAATTAATGCCTCATGTGTGCAAGTGCTCCCCCCATGTGAATGAACGCCATGTGTGTGCAAGTGTTTCCGTGTGAATGTCTGTCTGAGTGAACGCCATATGTTTGCAAGAGTTCCCGTGTAAGTGTCTGTGTGAGTGAACGCCATGTGCAAGCCTTCCCATGTGAATGAATGTCTGTGTGAATGAATGCCATGTGTGTGCAAGTGTTCCCGTGTGAGTGTCACTGTGAGTGAACACTATGTGTGTGCAAGCATTCTCATGTGAGTGTCTGTGTGAGTGAATGCCATGCATGTGCAGGTTCCCTAGAGACAGATGCAGGTGTTGGATCCCGTAGAACTGGAGTTACAGGCATTTGTGAGCAGTTTGATGTGGGCATTGGGAACTGACCCTAGTCCTGTACAAGGACAGCAAGTGCTGTTAACTGCTGAGCCATCTCTCCAGCCCCAAGCATGTTTATATTGGTATTAACTTTGAAATATATTTAAAAGTTCTTGTGACACAAAGCTTGCAAATGCTTGTGGTAAGCACATACATGGAAACCCAGGGAGCTGGGGAAGCCATGTCCTGTCACTGATTATTTTGTCTATCAGGAGTATTTCTCCACAGCAAAAGATCTTATGGATCTACAGAACTGACAACGTGGCGGGGACATTCTCTATATTAAAAATAATAGAATGTTTGAAAGTTTGATTAAAAAGCTGTGTTGTTTTTATATTACCCAACCCAAAATACCTCATAGAAGTAATTAGGAAAGGGTTATGTGGGTGCGAGCATCTCTGTGGCAGTGGGAGGATGTAGGGTAGGTTGCCCACATGGCTGTGTCTGGAATTAGGAGTGGGTCCTGCCGTGAAAGCCCTGTTGTACTAGTGGGCGGCTCCTGCCGGTAGCCAGCAATTCTGAAGACTTCATGGTTTTCAATACAGGCCCACAAAAGGGAGATCCAGCAGTCAAAACATGAGTGTGGGGGACATTTCATACTCAAACTATAACAGAAGAGAATAATTTAAGTAGACTCATGGAAGAAATAATTCCGCATCGTCTGGAGGAGATGATAAGTAACATTTATTACAGTAATTAGGAAGTTTTGGTTAACTTCACTCTACACTTTTTTCCATACATTGTTTTATTTAATTCTTTTTGGCTTTTTACATGACAATGGTTTTGCAATAGTCTTTTTTATTTAACATTTATGTATTTTTTTGTGTGTGTGCATGTGTGCACTTGTGTATGCATGTGAGCATGCCATGCTATGGCAGATGTGTGGAGGTCAAAGGAAAACTCGTAGGATGAGCTTTTTTCTCCCACCATGTAGGTCCTGGGGATTGAACTCAGGTCATCAGCTTGGTGGCAAGTCCACTAAGCCATGTCACAAGCCTTACAGTATTATATTTTTTATCAAAAGAATTAAACAGCAGTTTGGTTTTACCTTTAAAATGTTTGATTGATCTTTTGTTAAATCATTGTTAGTACTTTATTTTGAAAAGCTTGTGATGTTGGCACTCATTATATGCCATAGAATTTATAACTTTCAGATTGCTTAAATGTTTATTCAGTATAATTTTCTTTCTATTTTCACATTTATGTTCTTATGTACCCAAACCAATATCTAAACAAAAGATAATTCAGCATCCTAAAATCCTCCTGTGTTCCTCCAGGAACATGTTTAGACCCCAAAGGGTTGCTCTCCGCAGCTCATAACTGTTTGTTATTTCAGACATACCCTGGAAGATTTGAGGGCAAATCCACAATTCTTTGTCCCCAGTCTGCATAGTTTAAATAGGTCACATGGAATGCTTTGTGCATGTGCCAGCATGGACTCTGCTTACTATTTCCATGACAAACAATTCAGTTCATTTTCATTCCTCCCCTGCTCCCAGCTCCCCAGAATATCTGCGATTGAGGCCCTTGATATGACCACCCTGTACTTCACCACGACAAAGAGACTGCAGTGTAGATGATGACACTGTGAAGTCTAAAGTAGAGTTGAACAGGAAGTCTTCCTGTGACTATTTTTTGTCACCTTGCTGTGTGGCTGTGATCACATGACTGACCAGGGATAACTCATGACAGGCAGATCTGATTTGTTGCTTTGATCTCTATGAATACTTCAGATGCTTCTCTCTGAGTTCAACTTCTGCTGTCTTAAATGATTTAGACAGCTTTCAGTTTTGATTACAAGATTTATTTCCCCAAACAACCATTTGCTCATCATTCATGTATTAATTTTACAGTATGGAGAATGTATTTAATGCCTGGTGTTGTCCTGAGCCTGGGGATTAGAGTGATAGGCTAAAGCCATAGCTGCTTAGAACTTGCAAATGTATTAGGAAAGAGTGGGATTTTACCAAACATGTCCAAACTGGAGTAAACTAGAAAGAGCATATGAAAGGGACAGAGGGCTCACAGTGCTCAGACATGCTTGATCTGAAGAGGATGGCTTCCTTTCTAAACATCGTAGCCCTTTAGCGAGTAGAAGTCAGTGGGAAGAAAGGGCTCCTTTATAATTAATCTACCATCCCCAAACTTGCAGAAATATGTTCCCCTGGCCTGTTTGATTCCCATTTCCAAAGCTCTTGGATCCTCTGTTTCTGCATGCCAACATTCCAAAAGCAGGGGATTTGAAACTGTTAAGATATAGAAATCTCTTTCATGGGTCATGAAGAACAGTTAGTGCTACCGAGGCTCCTGAGGGCCCCACCTCTTGCCCTTCAGTCTTTGATGAAGAGGTTAGCATGACATTTTAGTGCCCAGAAAAGTTGTTCTATCAATTACTGAAACTGTGGAATCAAATCTCACTTTATTGTGGTTTTCTAATTAATAACAGCTGTAGAGAGACACTTTTGAGTTTCCTGAAATTCTTCCCATGGCCCCTCTTTCCATACGCAGGCCTATGCTTTTCAGATGTGCCTGTTGGGTGATCTGGTTTAGAACTCCCCACTGCCCTCGGAACCTGTAGCGTACCCTGAGCGCCACCCCAGACCAGTTGGCAATGTTTGCCTTGTACACATTCTTCCTGAGACACAGGTTAGAAACTGGAGTTTGAGAGCTGAGACCTCAGGGAAGGAAGCTAGCCCTTGCCGGCTAGCCCTGACTGAGGGGCACTCAGGACCGGAGTGGGCTACTTTTCAGAGCGCTTTCTCACGGCAGCTATGATGAGTGCAGCATATTATTTTTGTGAAGCTGCCTTTTCAATGGTTTTTATGAAAAAAAACAGGAAATTTCAGATTTCAGAAAAAAGAAACCACTAGCATTTGGGAGCTGTTTTTTTGTGTCCTGACAAGCAGCTTGTTGACACCAAAAACAGAGGGTGCACTTTCTGGCACTGGCTCTGGCTGTGGTCCAGCAGGAATAAATGGCTTTGTGGACCTGCTCAGGGTCTGCCGTTTTACTGTCCCCTGATCTGCATTTTCATGGGAAGTAACCAATATTGAGTTACTGATGGTAGAACTAGAATTGGTACTTATTATTTAAGTGATGTTCAGTGAGCATCTGGCTGCACAGTACCAAATTACTTTTTAAAAAGAGAGAATGGGTAAATCTGTTCTGCCCTTTAATAGACTCTGTGTCTGCCTTTTTGGCTGCCTGGGGAACATACTTTAATGTACTCTCAAAGGGCAGTGAAAAATTACCTGTGCATATGCTGGGAGCTACACACACATGCACGCACACACCCACACACACACACATACACACACTGTACCACACCACATAAAAATACAAACATACGTACTTCACACATACAAACATGTAAACACACATATAAATATACCACACACATGTATATGCCATATATACACACAAACAAATACACTCACACACACATATATACATCACACATATACATAAACATACATGCTTATACATACACATACACTACACATAACCATGTATATATCCACCATACATACACATATAGACACATACATGCACACACATACTCATACCACATATAAACAAATACCCACATATATATGGACACCATACATACAGATATACAGATATACACATATAATTATATACAAGTACATTCATACACACATACACATGAATACATATGTCACACATATACATACATAAACACATACATGAACACACATATAAACACATACACATAGGCCACTCACATATACACATACCACATATTGTTTACACATGCCACACACACATACACTCACATACAAAGTTTAAATTCAAGGTGTCATTTTTTTTTACAATTTAAGTTTTGAGTTAAGTAGTAGGTCAAAATGGAGGGAGCATGCCATTGTAAGGATACATAGTTAGAGAAATTCACAGTGAGCATGCAAGTCAAGATAGGAATAAGCTGGAAAAAGAGGCTAGTTAAGACACCCTGGAATGATATAGGGCAGAATATTCATTTTCTATTCAGTGACCACCTGCCATTGAGATGGAGTTAAAGATTGTGGAATAAATGAAAAGGAAGAGAGAGCAGACGTAGGTGATTGACTAGCTGGAAGAAGCCAGGGGCGGGTGAACATAAACACTGAGTGGACTGCACTGTGTGTCTGAAGGTGGTGGGTACGAGACAGAAAACAGACAACCAAGAAAGGAAGCAGAGTTTTTAAGTTCCTCTACATGTGCAGCAGAATAGGGCAGGAGGAATTCAGAAGGTCTTTTTGTGTGTTCTTGATGTCAAAGCAACCAGATGAATAAAGGAAAATGAATATACTTTCAGAGAATCACAAATGGATAGAGCTAGAAAACATTATTTTGAGTGAGGTAACCCAGACCCAGAA